>JAOVYX010016021.1:0-25896 GCA_035668315.1 Drosera spatulata | reverse complement strand
CGGGAAAAACCACGGGCGGTCGCCGACGACGAAAAATCCACTAACAAAAGGAGGATATACAAAAGGAAGTACACTCAAAATATTGAGAATCTCACGATACAATTTCAGCAGATTCTCTTTTTGGACATATAATTCTCGGAGTATTATAATATAACCTAAAGAGGAGGGGGATTATGCTATTTAAATTTTCTTGGTTAACAGTAGGTAGACTTGTGTTGGCTATTATACACCTGTTCTACTACACATTTACGAAACTAATCTACAATTGAGATTGAAGTTCTTTGCACTAATCTCCTTGTGTCCAAATGATTTTTTAACAGTTTGAAGTTAAAAATATAAAGTAGTAAGGACACAATAATTTATATTGACTCAGATAATCGTTTTCAAATGACCAATGAAGACTTAGTCCAATCTTTCCTTGATGATCGGTTTAGCCAACCAAGACGGAGTTCACTATCTCTTTATCCGTGGCTTACAAAGAAACCTCTTATAAGTTTTCTTACAAACTTGGTAAGACACGAACCTAGATCCTTGCATAGATAACTTCAGGACTCTATTACAGATGTGTTCTTGACACAGACTATTAAACTCTTCCTTTTGAAATCGGATAATTCCTTCGGTCGTGTATCCCCGAGTGATGCAGCCTCAGATGCTATTCTTTCATTCTAGATTTTAGTATTGAACGAAACGTTATACACTTATCTATAGGTTCTTTATTATAGGTCGGTCAATCCTTGTAACAATTTATTAAAGTATCAGATATTCAATACACAAAAAAATTATCGCGTGAAGTCAATTACGATATAATATGTAAAAAAGAAGTAAAATATTTTCGTAAGTAGAAACTTTTTTGCACAAAAATATTAAACTATCGACGATGCTAACATACGTCTCATGATAACATCATCTCAGGTAATAAAAATTTCACACACATAAATTGATGTGACAAATCAAATCGTCATATTTTATTTGTTGGTAACATAAGAACCAGTCTGATCCTATTTTTATCTTCGTTCTAAAATATAACGAACAATTTGTTACAACACGCGGATTTATGCATGTGTTGAATTTTTATGAGATTTGATGAAGAAATAGTATTTTTTTTTTAGTAATAGTGGAATGTAAGTGGGGTTTAGGAGAGAGAATGAGAGAGGAAGAGGAAGAAGGTGGTGGGTGTAATGTAACGGATGATAATTTTGATTTTTTTTATGTGAAAAAATTACTGAATATGATATGTTGACTATATTTTAAAACAATTCGAATAAAAATATTAATTTTAATATAAAAAATAAAAATATGATTTTATGTATATTGAATTATCAAGAATTTTATGGAGAGGGCAACATATGACACACTATCATGATTCATGGGCATGAATCACTCAAAGCTCCAAACGTTAACAACGACATCAAAGACACTGAATAAAAAACCCAAAAAAGGGGGAAAATTCCTTCGCACATCCATCCCCAAATTCAACGCTAGGTCACGACCACTTACTTAAACAAAGCAAATCAATGGCAAAAACCAGAGAGGAAATATTCATTCATTCATTGATTCATCGAGAAACCGCGTTTTCTCTCGACTCTTAGAAATTTCTCCACAATATATTTCCTTTCACAGACGAAACGAAAGAAACAAACAGACGGCCTGGCTCGAATCTCTCCTCGTTTTTCGATCCGTCATTTACCCTTTTTTTCTGCTTTCATTTCTCATCTTCGATCTTCTCTCCCACGCGCCTGTGCCGCACCTGGTAATCTCCGATCTGCTCGATCTAAGCTTCGATTTATGACTATGTGATCTCAGATTCGGTTAATCTTCGATGCGATTCGAGGATTTGATTGCCGCTTTTATTTTTTTTGGGTGTGGATTTGATTGTTGATTTGTGGATGCAATTAGGATTTGCGTAGGAGTTGTTGAGGGTTGGATTTTGATTGTGAATCGAATTTTGATCGATTTGTATGAATCTGTGTGTGAATGTAAGGTTTGATTTGATTTGTTTGGTTGCAATTCATTTGTTTATTGTTTTAATTTGGTATCGGTCGATTTGTTTGGATCGGTAAACAATTTCTCTGTTTGGATCGGTCGATTTGTATGTCTCGTTTTTCCTAGGCTACGAGCATGACGGAAATTCCTGGGTCGTTGTTGTTGTGTGATTGATTTGTTTGCATTTTTGTGGTGAAAATGGATTTTTTATGTGATGAACAATGTGGTCCGTTGTAATCGTATTTCTTTTTTGGGTGTGGAAAGCCTATGAGACTATGCATCTAGCTCTATAATCAGTGGAATTGACTTATTAGATCGCTCCCTTTCTTGTCAATGCCAAATAGCGACAATGATTTCATGTTCCTGTTTTTCTAGATTGCGACATTATGATATGTTGGTGTGATTAGTTTCGGGACGTGTTGTTGTTTTGACTGATATTGATATTTCGTTCAGCCGTTTCGGGATGTTATTGTTTGATTGGAGAATTTTGAATCTGATTTCCAGGCACATGCGCAGAGTGCTGATTGACCTATAGTTTGAGCACCCAGGATCTGTACGAATCAAAGACGAGTTCTGTTTCACGAGGCAATCCAGGATGCGTAAGTGGCTCTGTTGCACTTGCCAAGCAGATGATTACCCACAAGACAATGAAGTTATCAAAAGTCCAAGGAACAAGTTCGATAGTATGTTCCATAACCCACTTTCTTGCATTTGTGGTTGCTTAAATCATATGTTCTTTGCTTCTTGTTACATTGGTGCAATGTCTATGCGGTGATTGCTATGTGGTAAGATAATAATGCAAGGCTAAACTTTTGTGAAACGCTAGCTTGTTCACCCACTAGTTTGGATATTATTAAGTGCTCCTGCCTCTGGTAGTGCCCGTGGCTTTAGATTATGAAGAGAATCCAAACAACAGATATTTAATAGCAAAAAACTAAAATCTACCTAATCCGTACTCGAGTTGAGGGAGCTAGTGAAGTAAGTATGTCAGTTAAGCAACCGGTATGACATGAGTAGTTTGTTCGGCTTGGCTCATCCACATGTCATGTTCTCGGTTGTGTGTATCAAACACCGCTGATATAAGCAAAATAGATTGTGATGTTGTGATAATGCTTCTTTTGCAATATAAGAATAGAAACTTTTGATTTAGTAGCCTTATAATTTATAATTTCTAGCATCCCTTTTTTATGTATATCTGAAATTAGCAATATGAAGGAACTCGCTTTTCTCAATATAGATCTCTAGCCTTGAGGCCGTTGACGGTTTCCCTCTCGATCTCTTGCTCCTCCTGTTTTCTTTGTCTCTCATTCCTGTTTCTCAAGTAAATCAATGTATATCCTTTTATAGTGAATGCAGTTTAGGTTGGCTCTTAATTGGTGTTCCCAGTTTGGTATTTTTTATGTGTCAAAATGGTGTTTCTAGTTTTTCTGTCATTCAGTTTCTTGTTCCTTGAAATAATACTGTAATTTCCGCTTGTATACAGCACATTATCTGCATTGTTACTGTAAGGGCCTGAATTATCTATCGTGCGATTGAGAATTTCGAACTTCGTCAGTAATTACCATTTTCCTTCCCTTCATTCTGTAGGGGCCCCAAAAAGCTCAAAGGTGCCCGCACCTGTGAGACATGAAGATGTACAGAGGTTAGCTCCCCCCACCATTGAAGTGCCTGCATTGTCTATAGAAGTTTTGCGGGAAAAGACGGATAATTTTGGATCCAAAGCTTTGATTGGCGAGGGCTCCTATGGAAGAGTCTACTATGCAACCTTCGATGATGACAAAGCAGTAGCCATCAAGAAGCTTGATAACTCATCTGAGCCCGAGTCCAATATCGAGTTTCTTAGACAGGTGTGATTGCTTACATATACAAGAAGGGATAGAATATGTAGACAATGATATGGCATAATGTTTCCTCTATTACACTTCTTTCTTCTTCTTGGTTCAGGTGGCTATGGTATCAAGGTTGAAACATGAAAACTTTGTTGAGCTGCAAGGCTACTGTGTGGATGGAAGTCTGCGGATATTAACTTATGAATTTGCCACCATGGGTTCATTGCACGACATCTTGCATGGTGAGCATGGTGTATGATGCTAAGCATGAGGCCCTTTGACTTGTTTTTCTTTACCATGGTGATATGAATGATTTGTCAATTTCAGGCAGGAAAGGTGTTCAAGGTGCACAGCCAGGCCCTACTCTAGACTGGATGCAACGGGTGAGGATTGCTGTTGATGCTGCGAGGGGACTAGAGTACTTGCATGAGAAAGTCCAACCTTCTGTCATTCATAGAGATATAAGATCAAGCAATGTTCTACTATTTGACGACTTCAAGGCTAAAATTGCTGATTTCAACCTTTTAAATCAAGCTCCTGATATGGCTGCTCGACTTCATTCAACGCGTGTATTGGGCACCTTCGGCTATCATGCACCAGAGTAAGACTTAACAAGAGCCTTCTCCTCTTTTGATGTTCTTTCTACTATTACAACTTACAACTATCTTAATGTGTGATTGATTCGATTCAGGTATGCAATGACTGGGCAGTTGACGCAGAAGAGTGATGTCTACAGCTTTGGGGTGGTTTTGCTGGAGCTTCTTACCGGCCGCAAGCCAGTGGATCATACCATGCCTCGTGGGCAGCAAAGTCTTGTTACATGGGTAAGTGGCTTCCTTCAATTCTCTCCCTCTGTGATCACTCTCATCTTTGCAACAATCTCTAAATTTGTTTACTTGGAACTTTTGTTGATGCAGGCGACCCCAAGACTAAGTGAAGACAAAGTAAAGCAATGTGTGGATCCGAAGCTGAAAGATTATCCTGCAAAAGGCGTTGCTAAGGTCAGTCTATTTCCCTCTTCGTGAACACGTTTGCCTGCCAGAATCATAATGTAAATATTGCTGCTATATATAGTGCATGCCATGGCATGTGTGAATAATGGTTCATTAGTCAATCATGGAAGAAAATTTCTGAGAGCTTTGAGAGAAACGTGCCTAACATTCTCTCATCCTATTTCGTCGAAATAAGATTTACTCGGCAACCTTTTCGAATGCAGCTGGCTGCAGTTGCTGCTCTTTGCGTGCAGTACGAATCTGAGTTCAGGCCAAATATGAGCATCGTTGTGAAGGCACTACAACCCTTGCTAAAGCCGCCTGCTTCTCCTGCATCTGCACCCGAAATATAAACGAACACCTCTTCTCGGTTCCTCTGGAGTGTTGGCACGCCAACAGGGGTTTGCATCATGTTTGGCACATCGGATTTCTTTAGCTTTGTGAATGCATGTGAAGGATCAGTTCGACTCTTTGGTTTTGAAAATGGTATGTTTGATTTAGGGAAGCTACCACTGTATTATAGTGATACTTGCAACTGCTGTATCTCTTTCCCTTGTTTTTTTTTTTTTTTTTTGACCGTTGAATTAATTAAGAGAGTTCAGTACAAACTTTCAGGGTCAACTAACAAAAATCCCTGGGTATACAGCTAAGCAAAACAAAGGTAGAATAACAATTCTAGCTCTATATAAAATTTGTCACTCAAAACCACCCTGAAACAAGTTTTTACATAAGATTATATCATATCAGTATAGTTATCCAAAGCGCATTGATGGACACCAGTATAGTTATTTCTTTCCCTTTTTGATACCTCTGAAACAGCGAAATCCGGTTCTTTTCTTGTGTGGAGAAGTTTATTTGTAATCCTGAAGGTTTTGATACTTTTGAATGTGAAATGTGAAGATGAGAGATGTTCATGGTCACAAAAGATTATTTTGCCAAGCGTGAAGTTGTTAAAACCGAGGACTGCTGCGTATTGAAACTTGTGCATTTTGTGCTTCGGCCACTTCGAATGCTCTGGACTGGCCCTTTGATTTGTTGTTGCTGCTATTTCGAATGCTCTGAAATTCTTGTTTGGGCAACGGCTTGGTTTGCTGCACTTGTATTCCATCTGAACTTCCAAGCGGAAACTCTACTTGGTTTGTCATTCTAAGCGGACACATCACGGTTTCTCTTCCAATGGCGATCGCGGCCGCCCGTTCTCCTCCATTGTTGCTCAGCAAGCACAACGTCGGGCCATCTCACTGGGCATTGTTGTTTGTAAACACTTCAGGACTAACCATAATTTAAGCACATTGTCGTTTATACCCAATGTTGTCAAACCAATATAATTTACTCCCTCCATTCCGAAATCCTTGTAACGGTTTGGCTTATGGAGCTATAAACATTAGTTTATGTAAATTTGCTACGAGACATTAATAATTTTTATAAATCATATATTTTCATACGACGAAAGTGACCTTGCGAGCAAACATTGTTTGATGTTAGCATAAAAACAAAGATCATCAAAAAGATTGTCTCCTTATATGTATCAGATCAAAAAATTATTATTCCATCTGTCCTATAATAAATGAGGCACTTGTTTTTTTGGATTTTTTTATGATAATTGTAACATTATCCTATTTGAAAAGTTTTTATATAAAACAACACAAAATCAATTAGACTCAGCTACAGTGCACAACTGTTACAGTAAGTTTCACTATCACAAACGAAATATTATTTTTTCATCGAAATTCACAAAAAATTCAAGATGTATATAAAATTTTATACCGATGAATTTGATTGTACTCCCTCCGTCCCATAATAAATATAATACTTATTTTTGTTGGATGTCCTCCCATAGTAATTATAACATATCCTATTTGAAAACTTTTAATCTATTTAAAAAAATATAAAATCAAACAAACTCAATTATATTATATTCACTATCTACTCTCATAATTCCTACAATTAATTCACTTTTATAAAAAATCTTTATTATTAAATTTCATAAAAATCAACGTATATAAAATTTCACAACAATTAATTTATAATATTTTGGACCTGCAGTAATAATTATTGCATTTTTTCTTTCTTTTCCTTTTTTTTTTTACGGGGAGACGATTTGTTACATCGCGTACGTTCACGAGCCTCTTTTTCCAAACCCTAGTCGACTCCGTCACCGGCGAAGCATCAGCGGCGCGCTTCGACCTCCACCGGCGATCTTCCGACTCTGCCACCAAGCTTCCGCCACTGCTCCGCCGCCTCTCCTCCCCCACCTTCCACCCTCTCGTCATCTTCCTCGGTCAGTAGCATCACATATTTGTTTCATTCAATGTTGAGGGTAGTCGATTCCATTTACATCAACCAATCGATTTTCGGTTCCAAAATCGAGTTTTTCATATGAAAAATCGCGATTTTAGTGAGCGGAACGACGATTTCAGGTGTAATTGTCGAAGTTCGTCGTTGGTTTGTTAAATTGAATGTCGGATGTATTGAGATACCTGATGATTTTAGGTTTTTAATTTCCACTGATGTCGAGATAGAAGTGTGCGATTGTCGCGGTTTATTTGCCTTCGAATCGTCACATCATACTTGTCTGTTTTTGTTTTTGTTGTTTTGATTCTTAGCTCTGATGTGATTTTTATTGTGAATATATTTTTCATGCTCTAATCTGCACCCAATCAATGTTTACTGCCTTGTAGTAAGGGAAGAGCTGTGTCGATTACAGCATAGTGTTGTGCGTGAGCGAGATTATCCGCCAAATGGATAGCCATCGGATGGATGCAGAGTCGCTTCTGGCTCATATGAACTACAAGAAAGCAGAGCTCCAGCGCAAGAGAGAGTTAGTTCCTTCTTCCCCTACATTGAGATTACTCGCTAGGTTTCGAATATATTTTCGTCATTGCTTGTAATAAGAATCATATGAACTTCTGTATTACTATGAGAAGCACCATGAATTGGTACGGCAATTTAACGGAATATTTTGATTATCGAGAAAACTTTGTGTGATGGCTGTCAGTCTTATTATGAGTTCAACTAGTGAAGATGAATCAAGTTTTTAGGATTTATTTGCTAGAATGCTTCTCTTTTTAGTGATATGACTTGGACTTTGGTGTGCTTTTTGCAGATGGTTGATGGGGTATCATTCATATTCTAGTTTTATAAAGGAGGAATCGAGGAACAAGTGAGTTTGACTCCATCCTTCTTTGATATTTAAATTAATCTCGATTGCTCCAGCACTTATATGGTTGAAATTACATACCTAACTAAGTTGTAGCATTATCTACCATCTTCAGGGAACAGTTTTTTCTGCCGGAGTCGAGTATAAGAGAGGATGATGTAAGCTACTACTTACTTCAATTAGATTTTTTTATTAGAGTAATGCATTGGACTCCACTAAGAACTATTGGGATTCATCTTAGCGTATTACTCATTCTACGATGTTCTGGGTTAATGATGTTCTGTTTCAAATGTTCTGTTTTAGCTTTTCTGCGATGTTGCTAAAAGGCATATTTATAGTCGTATCGGAGGACGCATTAATGATGCTCTGGGTTCTTCCAGTTATTCTTGTGAGGAATTCTTTGGTCCTTCCGCAAATTTGAGGAGGACAATTTTAGCACATCTTGACAACTTGACGAACAATGGACTTTACCTTCTAGCCAAGTTTATCAAGGGAAATGTTGTTTCATTTGAGACAACTCGAGTGGAGATGAAGAGAGTCATTAAGAACTACCTATCAAAGACACACAAGAATGATGGGAACGGTGCTTGCGTTACTGATGTTGAAGTTCTCCATCGATTTTGCCAACTTATGAAAGACCCGCAGAATGTGCGCCAGAGTCTCACAAAATTTGTCAACCCTACGTGGGAATCTCATCGTGATTCTATTGTCAGACTTCTTGATGGACTGAAGGACATGCCTTCAAATACCATATCTGCAATGCATCGGAAGCTTACTGGCATCAATAAGTATGTGCCCCGGTTGGCGAATTCTAGAAAGAGGAAAAAGGAACCGACAATGACTGTAAAGAAAAAGTGCTTAAAAATGCTTTCTGAACTTGGCGATTCGGATGTTCTACAAAAGCCTTTGGCTAAAGCTATGGCAATTGCTGAGTTATCATTGAGACTCAGAACCGGGTGTGTGGGTTCATCTGTAACTAGATTTCATGATTTTCCTCCAGAAATAGATGCCCTGCACAATGAAATATTGAAGGCCATTTGGATGCTAAAGAACCTTAAAAAACCAGAGCTGCAGCAGCTTAAATCTGTATTAGATCCCGAGGTTGAATTGCCAGATAAGGGTCTGAAGGCAGCCATCCGAAATTCGTTAGTTGAGTATCTATTTGAATGCAGTGATATGGATACCATTCCAGATTCTTTGTTCGATGCTCTTGCTTTAATTAGCAAGAGTAAATGGGGTATGGCTCGTAAATCTTTCTCGAGTGATGTCATCGAAGGGGATGTGGAATCCATGCATTGTTTAAGTGCAGACATGAAACAGATATTGTGGGATTGCATGCCTGACTGTGAGTTTGACCAAGAATTCGCGGATGCATACATGGAAGATCTAGAAGACAGTGATGATGGAGACCTCTTTGATGACATAGATGCAAGAGGCACACACGGACATGCGATGGATTCTGATTGTGTTATGGAGAAGGTGTCAAGCAACCGATTTCCACACTCCGGCTCATTTAGTTCTTCGGCTTCTACAAGCAGAGACGTTGTCAGCCACTCTTTTTCCGCTCCTACGAACTCGAGTAATGCCAGAGGTGTGAAACTTGAGCCTGAAGATACAAGCAGCACGGAGCTGCAAAATTATAGTAGCTCTGGCATGGTGCCTAGGAGGGCAGAAGTTATGCCATCTAAACAAACCGCTCGCAGAAACAATTATCTCGCCATCCAAAAAGTCTGTGATGATGCAAGTTTAATTGCCTATGATGCTATTGGGCTTGTCTTGAAGGGGTTTGCTGAGACAGGGAACTTTAGTCTTCATCCTGATGATTGGACATATCTTGGAGGTAATAGCTCTATTCATGAAGATTCTTATAGCATTATTCATATGGTTTTTTTTATTTTTTTTCTTTTTGGTTTATGTTTTTTCCGTGAAACCGACCATTGGCTTTCATCATCATTCTCTGAACCTCTAAAAATCCAGTCTGTCATGTACCTAAGATGTGGCTGTCGATGCTTCCTTGGCTTTGGTTACCTGCTGTGGTTGGTGATTGGATTCATCCATTCTGCTTAATATCTTGCTGACCTATTTGTAATGCTGAAAGTCTGAAATTGGGTATTAGTCCGCAGCTTCTGCTTGCACACTGCACATGCTATAAAATTCGGAATGCTGTGTGTTCTAAACGGGATGCCAAAGATTTGAAACTGTATATCACAACATTATGAATTATACGATCAATGCTGGTGTATAGGTGATTCTTTTACACTCTGAATGTTGCATAGTATCTCGGTGGATTGAATTTTGCTTTGACTCAAAGCATTGTTTCCGGTCTTCGCCAAAACATGAATACCATGAATCCATGTCGAGCCTTGTCGTCATTTCTTTTTCCCTTCATGGTGTCCTTCTGCATACCATCTCCGTTGCCATTTGGTTGTGCTTGGCACACTCTTAGCTCAAGTTATTTCTCATTGTTTCCAGGAAATGATGCGAAAGAGAAATCCTAGCCTGCTCCAGTTTCCTGTAGTTCACTCATCTGGAGCGTTTCAAGCCTTGAAGATCTTCTGCAATCGTGTGATTACACAGAAGTCTCTCGTCCTTCTTATGTCCGGTATCTTATAGACAACTTATGTTGTATCCTAATGTTGTTGCGTGTAATGCTCTGGTATCACATTTTGGTTTGTATCAGGACTCGTAGTGAATCGGCTTTTGGGTACGGTTATAGTAGCTATTTATTCATTTGTATCTACGGCTCAAGTCATGTGGCAGAAGTTACATTTTTGTTTTCCAGTTTATCGTAACGGCCGTGGATATCACCTGGTTATACTTGAACAGAAAGTAATGATCCGTAAACTCGTTGTTATGTAATCGTTTAATTTTCGTAGTCAGTCCGAAATCTTATTACACCGTTTCCTTTTAGGATATGTTTGTTATTGAGTACTTTTATATCTATGAAGGGTAATGATTTAGAACCAGCATCGGATAGACAATCAACTTTTCTATGAAAAGATAAACGAATGTAACAGATATCCTATGAAAAAATCAGCGGATATAACACACATTTCCCAGACAAAATCAATTTATGTAGCACACATTCTCTAAAATTATCAACGGATATATTAGAAAGATCAGTAGATGATTACTAGATGTAGCCAACATGTTTCGATTTTTTCCGAAATTGTTTGCTATACCTCTCGATTTTTTTTTAGAGAAAATTGGCTGATTTTTCAACATTGTGTCTGTTTCAACAAACATCTATATAAATAGCTGAACATAATTTTGGGTTGTCCATAACTTTATCTTTACATAACTTTTTTTAAAACAAACAAACTAGTAGGTGAGCGAGATAGGTCAGTTTTCATTAGTTTTGTTCTATTCGCATTATTTCCTTTACGGTGATCGATGTCCATCTGCGTCATGATATTATCTTTCACTAGAATTCTACCTGTATGGTTGTATTTTTCTCATAATATTTAATTTTGTGTTAATTGCTGTTAAATATTTAATTATCAAACTTATTATTTATGTTGCGCGTAAAGTAAACATTAAACATAATTCATTTACACTATCTTATAGCACATCAATATATAGATAGATTTGTACCAACGAATGAAAAAATAAGTTTGGGTTGAATTGAATTTGAATAGAATTGTGTTTCTTATGAATATGTTTATAGAGAAGTAGAGAGAGAACAAGATGTAAGAAGAGAAACAATAAAGGATAGATATTAATGACGTACAAAAAAAAAATTGATAACTTTGAATTATAATATAATCTATATTGGGGGAGAAGTGGATTAGTGGGTAATCACATATAATCTTATGTGTGTGTAGATTATTAGATTTGAAGATGAACGATTGACATTAAAAATGTATTCTTTTCACTTCAATTAATACATAAATAATATTTTAATCTCAACTGTTCATTTTCAGATCAACGATCTAAGCACACATAAACTTATATATGATTAACAATTAATTCCTCTAGTCTTTATATTGCATTTGTGAAAGAATTTTTGAGAAGCTCATTTTAATGTTTTTTTTTTTTTTTTGGTTTGATTTAAGCAGTACAACCATTAAAATTATAAAAGGAAATGAAAATGTAGATGTCGAAGATGAAGAGAAAAAGTAATGAACAACATTTAATAAGGACCAACAAAAAGAGAAACATACATTTGTATCACTTTGTTCGTCTCAGATAAATTATGATACATTATTAAAAATGAATGTCTCAGATAAATTACAACACTTCCTAATATGGCAAGTTTTGATGGTCTAAATGTAAAAAATATCCTTATTTTATATCACATCATCTTATACATCATAATTTTTTCTCTCTTTACCCACTCACAATTTTTTCTTTATTCCCTCACAACTTTTTCTCTTTCTTCTCACAAAGATATAAATATAAAATCGTATAAAATCAATATTTTTATTAATAACTATATCGAATGAACATAACATAATTTATTTAAAACAAAAAAAATATATATTAAAATTGATATCGCTCCCTTCTCTGGTACCACCCTCACAAGCATGCCCCAGTACCAGTACCTAAAGAATATAACAATGCACATATTCTCATATCGGGTCATCAATACCAAAAGTCTAACAAAAAATTAAATAACACATAAATTTCTCAGGCCCAGTAGCCCATTCTGGCTCAAGCTATATCTCCAGCCCGGCCTAACAACGTAACATTGACAATCAAACTCTCCTCCCTTTCCCCAAACCCAAACCCAAACCCAAACCCAAAGCCCAATTCACATCCTCACAGTGAAAAACAAAACACTAAACCAGATCACAACCCATTCGTTCATCTCATCCCCAATTCACCGCTTCTTTCATCGGCGGCGACGATCTCCGGCGTTTCTTCGACGAGAGAGTTTTCTCAGCGATGGCGAAAGAGGTTCCCACGGAGGTGCCGATCAATTTCCGAAACGGAACCTCAAAGGTGCGTTGCCTCTTCCTTTTCGTCTCTTTTATTTAGTTGAATTCTTCTTTGCTCGATTTGTATGATTCGTGATGATATTTTTCTTTGTGATTCGATAATATTCGAAATCGCTGATGTTTTCTGAATTGGATCAGGAGAGGATGTGATTTCATGTGGTGATCGGATTTGGTAGTCTGAGGATGTTTTGCCGAGGAAAGAGTGAATCTAGTGTTGTGGATTTGTGATTCTAGGGTTTAGTCTGATGCCTGAGATTAAAATATAGTGAATTGGTTGGATTTGTGATCCTAGGGTTTAGTCTGATGCCTGAGTTTACGCGCTAGGTGTGGCCGAAATGAAATTAAAGAATTAGGAGATTTTGAGTGATTCTCTGTCCTAGTATCTCTTTTTGATGTGTCCTTCATGTTCTTTGATGGTAAGCACAACTTGGTTTTCGATTTAGAATGTTAGAGTGTTAGTTTTATGTTAGAGAATGGAAGGAAAGGAACAGGTGAATGAATTTTATGATGGGAGTTAGAGAGAACATTAGGTCTCACTAGGTTCGGAATTATATCTCGTTCTTAGTTGGTCCCAGGTTCGGATGGTGAATGTTGGTATCCGATAAGATTTGGCACAAAAGAGAGTGAGTGAGGGGTTTTGAGTCAGATAGGGCAAGAGAAGAGTCTCAGAGATTCGGGACAAGTTTATGGTGGTACAACTATGTCAAAGCATGGGTAAGGAGATATAATACAATGGATAAGTTGTCAATGACGAGAGAAAGAGGAATAACTTAAAAGTGTGATGGTACATGTTGATCTCACTGGGGGATATTGCACAAGATAGAGGAGAATATGACATAGTAACCTTGTAGTCATCTTCATGAAATCAGATAAAGGGTTCCTTTGCTGCTGTTTGGTGTCACAGATAATGAATTTGCTGATTTTTTGCTACCATAAATGCTTTGAACTTTTTGAATGAGAAACTACTCTGGTATATATTATGAGCAGTAAGCATTGCAGGCTTGCAGCTAAGATTTGCGAGAAACTTGGAAACATATAGTATCTTTTTGGTACTGTTGCACAAAACTGATGCACAAAGATATGTGAGAGCTCAATTTCATGGTATCTATTTTTGGCTAAAAGCAATTTGTATGAACAGTTGGGATTCTTCATATGATTTGATTGGCTTCAACCTTGAAATGGTCTTGGGCTTCCTCCTTATTGACATTCAAGCACATTATCAAATTTACAAAAATTACTAACATTCAGGGAATCTTCAGTTGGCCACATTGTGTTTTTAGTATATGCAGTTGATTTGTTTAGCGTTGCTAATATTTTTTTTACTATCTTTATCAGCCTAAGCAGTCACGGCATTTGTGGGTAGGTGGTATTGGTGCTTCAGAAACTAAAGAGAGCTTGGAGGCGGAATTTTCAAAATTTGGGAAACTCGAGAATATTAAATTCATCAAGGATCGAAGTATTGCTTTTGTCAACTACACCAAAGAGGAGGATGCTTGTGAAGCGTTAAGAAATTTGAATGGGAAGCAAATTGGTGATGGTATCTTACGTGTTGATTTTGCAAAACCACATCCCTCCCAGAGGGTAAGTTCCTAAGTTGTGTTTATACCATTTTGGTTTTTTTTTCCTCTTGAAGTTGGTAGTTTTTTTTTCCCCATCAAACATCTATAGGTTATTTTTGCAAGCTGTTTGTGGCCTTTTGGAAGTTGGAAGTTTGTGATAGAGGTTTAGCTTTGAAGTTTGAATTGTGCCTGGTGCTCATCAAATCCTGTTTCAAATTACCTAGTATTGATCTGCTGGTATTCGTATTTTGAGACAAGCCACTGCATCTAATTCTTCATGGCATTCGAGTGTTGCCTTATTCTTGAGTAATCGTTGAACTGATATCATTATCGATCTCCTTGTACCTGTCAAATCAACCATTCAACCTTCATCTCATTGTGCATTATACCAGTATGGGATAATGTGCAAGTGCTTAAACCTTTTGTTCCTCTTTATTTATCACATGATGCACATACCTGTGGTGTTTAATATCTATGTTGGCTGATCATTGCACCGTTGTCTTGTGACCCCTCCTTAGGGACAACAGTCTGAATTCCGTCCGAGGGATCCTTATGCTGTACATATGGGTGGCCCTGATTATCCTCTTGCACAGCAGGATTTTTCAAGGAATTACTCCTTTTCTTCCTTTCCTGGGCAACAGTGGACACAGGTTAGCAAATGACTCTGAAACATGCTAATATATATACTCTACTGTACACTGGAGTGCAACCTATCTCCTTTTGTTTCTTGCCCTACACCCCCAGAAGAAGAAAAGAGCACCATTGTGGTGCTGAGTAAGCACAAGAAAAAAACACCCATACTAAATGAAATGTTGGCGAGGCACGGTGAAGGCTCAAATGATTGTAACTTTGTGCTCTCCTGTATTTTCCTTTGGTTCATCTGAGCAAAACTGCTACTCTTGTTATGGAATTTCTACTTCGTGGACCTTTCCTCTTTCCATGCCTTGACCAAATCAGTTGTCAATGAATTTTCTTTTCTGCATTTCATTGTATTTTCTGCTAATGAAACGTTGGCGAGGCATGGTGAAGGCTCACATGATTGTAATTTTGTGCTCTCCTGTATTTTCCTGTGGTTCATCTGAGCAAAATTGCTACTCTTATGGAATTTCTACTTCGTGGACCTTTCCTCTTTCCATGCCTTGACAGAATCAGTTGTCAATGAATTTTCTTTTCTGCATTTCACTGTGTTTTCTGCTACGAATTTAAGGACAACCGGGTTGTTCCTGACTCCTGAGAGTTCTGTTGTCGTTCAATTGATTGAGAAACATGCAAGCTTTTTTTACTTGTTTATTTATCTTTCACAGCCTCCTGTATCATTTATTACACCTGTGGAACCACAGCCAAGTAAAGTCCTGCTGGTCAGATATCCTCCTTCTGTGTTTATGGATGAGAAATTACTCTATAATTCTATGATTCTGTATGGAGAAATCGAGGGGATAAAGAGTTTTCCTGCAAAGGGTTATACATTGGTTGTGTTTAGAAGTGTGGAAGAAGCTTGGCGTGCTAAAGAGAGCTTGGAAGGACGACTTCTTAATGATCCAAGGATCACAATAACGTTCTCAGTTGAAGAATCCGCTCCAGTCAATGATTTGAACTCGCCATATCGGGGGCCTGGACGACCAAATCCAGGCATGCATGGGGAAGAACTTCATTTGCAAGCTCAACAGACAAATGAGTCTAGTTTTAACCATTCTGCTGGAGCCGATCACTTACCTGGAGCTCCACTACCAGGAGCACCAAGGCCTTCTGGACCTGTTGATTCCCTGAGCTTGAGTAATCCAGCTATGCTTCATCGTAGACATGATGGTGAGGGTCGCCCAGTGGAAACAAATCGTAGAGGATTTTTTCCTTCTGCTGACGGGCTACTCCCTACCCCTGTACTTGCCACTAGGTCACCGCACAAAGCCAAATCTAGTGGGTGGGATGTGGTTGATGTTGGCCAAATCTCAAGGGATTCAAAGAGGCCAAGAATAAATGAGGGTTCACCATATCGTGATCCCTCCACTGTAGGCAAGGGGGAGAAAGAATTTTCAAAATTAGAAGGTGGCCCCTTAGGTCCATTGCCCGATGCACACGCTAACAATCGATTTGATTCACCGAATGTGACAGCTGCTGAAAGACTTAATAGCACCCGAATTAACCATGATTATTTATGGCGTGGAGTCATTGCTAAAGGCGGTACAGTCATATGCCAAGCTCGGTGTGTCCCTATTGGTCAAGGGTTACGGAGTAATCTGTAAGGAATTTTTTTCCCTGTTTCCTCTTCTTTCCAGTTCGTGGTTTGAAATTATTGTAAAATCACAGTATAAATTTCACCCTTGTCTCCCTTGATTTCCTTCTCCGTCATTCACCAGTTTCCTTTCCGCAAGTCTAAGCAAGTAGTTTTCGGTTTATCCCTATTTAGGAGTTGCAAAGCATTATGGAAAAATGCCAAATAGGAAATCACTTCGTCCTCGGATATGATATTTCCTGGTTTAATAGCAGTCTTTGACTATAACAAAATATCCACATTAATTTCGTTTTGCTATGAAATTTCTGTTCACTGCTATAATGAGTATTTAGTAACTTGGTTTTTACTTTCAGTTTCGACTATTATTTTACAAGTACTCTTCCTCTCCCCTTTGTAAAGGAACTGTAGTATTTCAATAGTATCTTGCATGCTTGTTTTTAGTGTGTGGTCGTATTTTGCTTCATAAAATTTGGCCTTCTAGTCTTAACCTAGTGCCTTGTTGTTATTGTAGGCCAGAGATGATCAACTGCTCAGCCAAAACAGGGCTTGATATGTTGGCAAAGCACTATGCAGAAGCGGTTGGCTTTGAAGCTTCTTTCTTCTTGCCAGACAGTGAGGTTGATTTTGCGCCATATACAGAATTTCTTCATTACCTTAGTTCGATGAACCGTGCTGGGGTGGCTAAGTTTGACGATGGAACAACCCTCTTTTTGGTGCCTCCATCCGATTTCTTGAGGAAGGTTTTGAATATAGTTGGTCCTGACCGTTTGTATGGTGTAGTTCTCAAGCTGCCTCATCAAATATCCGCTGATTCATATGGTCAGCATTCGTTCTATCCTCCGTTGCCTTCAGGCCCTAACTTCAGCAGACAGTCAGATCCTGGTTTATATGACTATGCTTCCGGTGCTCATATGGAATGGGATTCACAACTCAAATATGATGATGCAAGCGAGCTCTCTGCTTTGAACCAAAAGGCATCAGTTCCATCTACAACAGAGATCCTTGCACCGCATTCAATTTCGCAACATACTAGCAGTGACAGCAAGTCTTCCTCGTACCACGCTGGAATCAGGTTGACGCCTGAGTTAGTTGCGAGTCTTGCCACTATGCTGCCAACAAGTGCTTCATCAGTCGTAGGGCAAAGTTCCCTACTACCACAGAGTTCCGTCACTGGGGGGCTTCCAGCTCCTCCTATGCCCTCAAACGACAGGGCAACTTCTCAAACTTGGAACCAGCAGTACCAATGCTTTCCAGAAACGTCATCATCTCAACAGTTTGAAAATCAACCAGATTCTCTTGCACACTCTGCAACTAGTTCTCATGCTCATTCCATAATACCTAGTCCGGGCTATCAAGCTCCAATTTCTATGCAATATCAAAATCAAAATTTTGCACATCCACAGTCTCAACAGGTTACAAATCCTTCTATGATTCCTGGTGCCCCCCTAAATGTAGCTCAAAGCCAAAATTTGGCAGCACAGACTCACATGATGGAGCGCCATCAGTTCAGTGCCCCACATTATGCTGTAGGTCATGGCACAGTGTCAACAGGGTCATATGGTTTCCCAGGTTCTCAGCAACCTGTGAACCCTGGCTCTCTCAATGGTCAGATCCCTGCTGCTACCTTTCCTCATCCTAATGGTGCACCTGCCCCGGAAGGCAAAGTCACCTCGGAGCCCCTGAACCAGGTTAATGCTGGTCAGCCTGTGCCTTCTAGTGGTAATCAAGCAACAGGTGAGGCCGATAAAGACCAGCGCTACCAGTCAACTTTGCAATTTGCTGCGAATCTTCTACTCCGGATACAGCAGCGTCAGCAGGAGCAGAGACAATCACAACAAGGTGCTCAAATGGGGCCTGGTGGAAATCAGCAGTGAGACTGGCATTTTTCGAGGTATGTTCTTGCTGCCTTTTCATTATTGCTTATCTTTTTGCATTGGTCTATCCTCTGCTGTGTGTGCTGAATTGCTTTGATTGTCTGGGTGCTGTTTGCATCTGGGTTTGAACATCCAAGCCTATAGTAATTGCCAAGGAGAAGAAAGTAAAAAATTTAAGCTCAAAATGTTAAAAGAACTAAATTCATTAAGAACTAAGGAGAAGTGCTTGCCTGCCTCCACTTGGTCCCCGTTAACGGAAGACATATACAACAAGAGTCAAGTTAGAATCCCGTTACAAAATGGCTTTTGTGGATTTTTTTTAATTGCTCAGCTGTTCTGGCCGTTTTGGTGACATTATGGTTTTGATTTTAACTGAGGTTGTTCTCAAAATGACATTAGGTGACCAATTTATCCTGATAAGAATTTAAAAGAAGTAGAAAAAGTAGCTCGGGGCTTAGCAAGTTGATATGGATTGTGACTGTCATTGGGTTTTTAGCATGAACTCTTAAGATTATAATCGTGAACCCATTTGCTATGGCCTGGATAACACTGGTAGCGAGGGAGTGTTTCCGCCAGATCTCAAACCCATGACCAAGATATTGTTTAGATGAATGTCTGACCATCAGACTCATTCTCCAATTCTCAAGCCCGAAATGCCGAGTGCTACTAGTCTGAACTTCGGCACGCATAGATTCTTGTAACATGCAAGGGATAGATGGATGTACCATGGCATAGTCGAGTCCTCTTGGGCTCATCAAGATTTAGTGAAGCTTCTGGAGTCAGTGCATCCTTTCCTTGGTCGCATGGGCACATATAGACGTCCAATAGTCTGCTAATTATGCGCGTCTTCGTTTCTGTGCGTCTTCGTTTCTGTTTGCTGTTCGAATACCATTCGTTCTTGTTGTCTACTTTTGGAACTCTTTCTCTGTGATATGTTTGTGCTTCAGCATGAGTTTTAGTTATATTGCCTCTGTGTTTTGTGGGATTATTATTTGGATGTAGTTTTGTACTCGTAGATTAATTGCAAATGTGGATTATAGTTTCTTTTTTGATAGTGGATAGTTTTGCCCTTGGATTACATGATATTATCTGTTTCATGTTTTCTATGATTGTGCTCATTACCTTGCCTTCGCTCGTATAAAACAAAAAGTCATTCCTATCCCAACTAGATCGATTTAGTATCTTTTGCAGGTCTATGTCCTGAACTATGACCTGCTAGTGAGTCTTTTTTTTTCTTTTTTTTTTTTTTTTGGTATTTTGCGTTCTGTGGCTCAAGTGCTGGGCAAGAAAATGAATTAGAACGTTAAAATCTCGAAGCTTCGCCCTTTTCCTGGTGACCTTCGTTTGGGGCATTGGAAGATGATGTGTGGCTTGTCTTCTCCCTCGGGCTCTCTTTCTTTTCGGGCAGATTGTCATGATACGGAATCAGTTGAAGTTTGCGTTTTGATTTCGTTTAGGGACAACTCAGATAGAACTATGATAACCAAAAAACATCAGAGAGGATTTAACGCGTATGAAGAATACAGCAGTCAGCAAATTATTATGGAGTGTGATCTTTTTTTGTCATTTGAATCATATCTGCTGATGGCATTTAGGGAACCTGATGCACCTTTTGAATTCTATCTTCATGACATGCGAAATCTCGCAGCCTTGTGAAGTTAGCACGATAATACGTTTTGCTCTATTCCTTTTGTTGTGACCAAGAAGCGGAATGCATGTGACCGTGACCGTGACCGTAGAATCATATCGATATTTGAGAGTTATTAGATATGGTCTGCCTTCTCTAATGTTGATGTACCATTATTCCTATGTGCGTACATGTGGGTAGTGCTATATGAGTACGCCGCCGATTTTATCCTGCCAAGGTCTAAATATCTGCGATCTTACCAGGTTTCGGATACTAGTAGGTAAAACCAACGGGAAGTGAGTGAACTCGCAGCATATTTCCCACCAGGCCCTGCATTGCATTAGTCTCGTCTTTCTGCTTGACTGTGATAATCGCAGCATATTTCCCGCCAATTCTCTTTCTTATCTTGATTATTTGGCCCTATTCGTTTTTGCCATCATCTTTAAACTACATATCCTGAAGAATTGTCCACTATTCTCTTCGAGCTCTTTGTTCTCTTTGTTTGCGGCCCTTCCTCTAGCATGAGAATTTATCGATACACCTGGAGGCAAAACTGACTATTATATGGGAGAGCAGGATTGAATCGACACTCAAGTCAATATCCTAACGTATTGTTCTTTGCATCAGGAAAAGCGAGGCTCCGTCTGATATATTATCATTGATAATATACTACCTCCGTTTAGTAATACAAACAGCGTTTGATATAGTACCGTTTGTTTTTTAACATGCATATTGGACAACTGTTTTCTACTAAACCAAGCGATAAAAACCATTTGTTTTTTTTTTTTTTTTGGAGGAAAAACTTATTGGTGGGTGAAAGCACAACTTAAACCATGTACCAATGGTGTTATATGAAGAATTTGTGTGATTTGATGTTTGGTTGTCCTGTGACCCTAATCAAAACTTATCTTTACAATCCGTGTTGAAGTTGTCGGTATTGTCAGAGAGAGGGAGTACGTTGGTTAACTTGAAGTGAATATAATCCTGATTTATCATTTACCCTTTATTACGATTTGAGTTTAACTCTATCAACGATGAAGTGAGGTGGTTAGAGCGTTTAGAGCGCTCTGCAATTTGGCTTGGATCTCGATAAAATCGAGGTTTCCATGACTTCTTGATGAACTGGTTGAACCAAAAAAGTAACTGAGCTTATGGTCTAAAAGCAACCGGTTGCTCGCCTCGTGTAGATTTTATGTGTTATACAAGTCCTTACGCAGCTTTTTACGGGCATGGGTGGTATACAGTCGTATGTCCGACAATTCGATACTGTGACACGGTCTCTTTCGTGATTACAATTCCTTGGACAATTGCGGTACTGATTTTTCTGTCGTAGTCGTATACCGAAGCACAAAGTTTTGATCAATGCCCGAAAATTTACAGGAGCTGGGAGTTTCACTATGTCAGCCTTCTACAAAAGCTTTTGCTCATCTAGTCCTGCGGCATGTATCACGAAGAACCAAATGGCAGGTGACCATACTGCATCTGAGGTGAGACAAAGGGTTTGGTGACATGTTGAAGCTCAGGCGACACAAGCGTCCGATGAACATATTGCAGCTCAAGCGACCGAGTCGAACCTGTGCTGCGTCATTCCAGCAGGGTTTTTTCAGCCGATGAAATTGAGTTGTCTAATTCAGTATATTTTGTTAGTCCGTTGAAGTCGGTCGACCGACTTTGCTTCTGATGCTTAAGAGTATGCTAGAGAACTTCTGTTTCCCGAAGTTGGTATTAGGCTCCGCACCAGAGAGAGAGAGAGGGTGTTGGAGAGTGTGTTTGTTCATGTTTTTGGAACTTACTGTATTTTGGATAATATCTTGGAACCATATACTAGTAATAATCTTCGTTTCACATTGTCTAAGAAAAAATCAATTATGACTCCACAAAATGGAATCCAAAATTATGAAAGATAAACTGAAAAATTGAACAGTATAAAAGAAATTGTTCAAACCCAAGGTGTGTTAGAGACAAATGAATGTTTGAGATTTGACGATAAAAAAATAAATAATTAAAATAAAATATGATATTTTATTCTCAACGTTTTATTTATATTGTTTAAAACTCAGTCTTTTATTTATTATTAAATATATATATTTTTTAAAACACTTCTTGAATCCTTAAAAATAAACGATCTAAACATAACAATGTTACTAAAATTTCAAAATATATTTACACAAACCAATCTCTCGTCTTCTTCTCATACGAATCATAATCATTATTTCACTCAACAAACTTTCAATGATAAAACGTTACACTTATTTCGGACGGTAGGCCTACAAATGCGAGTCAACTTGGTCGATTCCAAATATCACCAATAATCCAACCTCCCATTCATGTGGCCTATCTATTCACCAACTTGGTAACTCTGCCCTCCTAGTAAAGTTTCACTCATCAAACCCCTTCCCCGGCGCCGGCAATGACGACGACGTGCGTGGTGATCGGCGGCCAGAGCTTCATCGGCGGCGCTCTCGTCCGCCGCCTCATCCGCCTCGACACTTTTATCGTCCGCATCGCCGACTCCTCTCCCTCGCCTCCACCCTCCGATCACCAGAACTCCGACACCGTCATCGCCGACGCCGTTTCCGATGGCCGCGCGTCATATGTGCAAGTCGATTTGAGGGGCAAGGATCAGGTCATCAGAGGTAGTACGAGTAGTGTTTTGGATCAGTCGTTGAAGATTATTTGTTCATGTGATGATGACTCTGCCATTTCGGTTGCTGTGATTTACGTTGGTTGATTGTATTTGGTGATTAATGTGGTTGTGTGACATAATAATATTGGATTATTTACGGTAGGGGAGGGTCGTTGCTTGTGGTATTAGTTATGTGGACTTGAATCACGGTCGAGTGAGCAAATGTGGTGTTTGTGGTATGTAGAATGTGAGGGGATCAGAGGATTCGGAGACTAGGGTTTATGTTGACTGGGAATGCAATGCAGTATGTGGAGCCTTTTATGGGGATACATGGAACACTAGTTGTGACGTGAATTTTGTGGACTTGTAACTACGAATTGCATTTCCGGTGCATTATTAGCTGTGTGGAGAATGCTAGTGGGGATAGAGCATGCGGTTAAGTGTTGGGTCTGCATCCATTGATATATTCATCCTATGTACAATTGGGGTTCATTTGACATACTTCCTCAGGGTTAGGGATTAGGAATTGCGAAGGTTAAGCAATTGGTATGATAAGGTTTTTATAAATGATACGCGTTCTTTCATAAATGATAGTTCCTTTGCTAATCGGAATTTTTTTATTTGATTTTTATGCTGCGGATTTTTATCATCTAAAATGTTGAGGTTGAAGCGTGTGGGAGCGACATGGTGCAAAGAGGCACTATCCTGAGGATCACTCATGTTGATATAGCGGAATGCAGCAATACATATAGCTTTCATGATCTTCGATTTCCTGTCCACCTATTAGTTTGTAAATTGTAATTATTGATGGATGCGTAGACTTTGTTTTATTGATAAGGATCCTATCTTGAATATCATGTATGCTTGTCCACATTTTACACTGTAATCTGTTGCTTAACAACTGTCCTAATTTGCAGCCGTGGACGGTTCGTCTGTTGTTTTCCATGTGGTCAGCACGACAGATGCAATTGCTCATGATCCTTATCAGTGCTATACCTATATTGTTCAAGGTACCTGCTTATTCCTTTCTTAGCGGACAATTTCTCCAAGGGAAATTCTCATCTCTCAAAATCCTTGGGTGTGATTGATGATTTTAAATTCACAATCAGGTACAAGAAACGTGCTTCTTGCATGCAGAGAGTGTAAGGTGGAACGGCTGATATTCAATAGCTCGGCTGATGTTGTTTTTGATGGATTGCATGGTGTCCATTACGTTGATGAGTCATTGAAGTACCCCTTGAAAGTATGTCCATCTTAAAGAGCTTTTTGTAATACAATCTATTTTATTTGACATAATTGTGACAGTTCCTGCAATCCTGCTGATATGTTTTCTTTTTACAGTATGGAGACATGCTGAATGACTTTATGGCTCAAGCAGAGCTATTAGTCTTGAGCGCTAACAACTACAAAGGCCTTCTTGCATGCGCACTTCGGCCTAGCCTTGTCTTTGGGCCAGCAGACCCACACATTTTGCCTCTTCTCATGAATCAAGCAAACTCCTCCTGGGCTAAGGTCTGTCAACATGAACTATGTTATTGCACGTTTGTATGTCTTGGATTTTATATTGCACAATAGAGGTAACCCTTGGCTTACTGCCATAAAGGTCTTCAGAAAGTGCTCGAGTCATTTATAATCATTTGGCAGGCCATGATTATAGGGCTACTTGGTAGTTTAGTGTCTTCCATCTACGACTTCTGTATAGGCTGCTTGAATTATGGTGATAGCATGATTAGGAGTACCGAGTAGCATTGAATGTTGTTGTAATACCATGGAGAAATGTAGAGCAAACATGGAGCTGAAAACGAGCTGTATGTTGGAGTGGTTAGTTGGAAGAATTCAGTGAATTGCTATCCATGGAAATAAAGGAACTTCATTTTTACTAGTCTAAGTTATTTCATTTACATGGAGTATCATTCCAGCTCATTATATGCATCCCTCTTTAACAGACTTGCACTTTCAGTTTGTTTTAGGCAATGGTGACAACTTATGTGACTTCACGTATGTTGAGAATGTTGCCCACGCTCATATCTGCGCTGCAGAAGCTCTTATGCCCAACTCTCCAACTGTAGCTGGAAAGGTACTAAGGTATTTTGGTTCCTTCCACTTGTTATTCTTAATTTTTCAATCCAAACAGTGCTGTTTACTGAAAACCTTCTTTTATTTATTGTTCGTAGGCATTTTACATTACCAATCTGGCACCAGTGAACTATTGGGACTTCGTTTCTCGAATCTATGAAGGTGTGGGGTATCAAAGGTGTGTCAAACATACTGCGTTTGTAACATTGTATATCAAGGGAATCTGAACTTTGTTTCCTATCATTGAGTTTGAGCTTCTACTTTGCACTAATGCGGGTACTGGAGCCATTGGTCATCTTTCTTTCTTGACTTTGTGTATAACTTAAAAGTTGCTGGGAGGCTGATTTGCTAGAACCGATAAATGCAGGCCTGTGATTAAAATTCCAGATTGGATGCTGTGCTTGATTCTTCCCCTGGTCACATGGCTGTATGACCAGTTGGGATCTGAATTTAGTCCTCAGTTAACTTCTATTCACTTTGTGATCCAGTCAGCATCTTTTACCAGAACTTTTAACTGCTCAGCGGCTCAGGAAACGATAGGCTATTCACCTGTTGTCTCCCTCGAAGTAAGCAATACTGTTTCCTGAATTATGCATTTTACAGAGTCAGCAGAGAAGGCTGTACCTCCATACCCGTACAGAAGGCTGTACCTGTAGTATTGTTTTGTGCCTGCTTGAAATGAACTTATTTGGAAGGTGGGAAAAAGAAAAGAAATCAAACTTCTGTTGTTACTGTTCTTGACTCTTCGGCATTTTTAAGTGCGTTATTACTGGTGGATGTAGATGCATTTAGATTATAGCTGATTTCAACCTGTTTTTCTTCATAATATTCAAAACTTTTCTTCATTAACACTGGATGAATTATCACTGCCTCTTTGTGCACAGGAAGCCATTGGATTGACCACCCAATCATATTCTCATAGGGTGAAGGACTCAATGTCTTCGAGATGTACTGACTTGAATGACGAGTCTAACATAGAAAAGCTCTTAGGCGGAGGAAA
>JAOVYX010016020.1:0-25905 GCA_035668315.1 Drosera spatulata | reverse complement strand
AGACCTTTCACAGTTTCAATGGCGAATGCTGGTCCAAACACCAATGGTTCACAGTTTTTCATCACCACAGTTGCCACTCCGTGGCTGGATAACAAGCATACAGTCTTTGGTAGAGTTAGTAAAGGAATGGATGTAGTCCAGGTAAGATCTGAAATTGTTTTGTGCCTTCCTCTTGTCATAAATTAAGATTTTTCGCATTGAGGTTATGTATATCATAGTCATCTCCATAAACACATGCACCTAAGGCAGTTTTTCTTCACAGCGCTCAAGTAACGCCACGTTTGAGCTCAATCTATAATTTCATGTTCTGAATTGGAGTATTTAATAAGAAAATCGACCCTGTTATTAGGGAAGAAATGCTCTATACGAAATGATTGAGCTAACCCTTTCTTTTCAAATTCAGGGTATAGAGA
The DNA here is from genome assembly GCA_035668315.1 of Drosera spatulata. Lineage (NCBI taxonomy): Eukaryota > Viridiplantae > Streptophyta > Magnoliopsida > Caryophyllales > Droseraceae > Drosera > Drosera spatulata. Next base: position 25,492 of record JAOVYX010016020.1, on the reverse strand, counting down.
AAGTGAAGACAGACAAGAACGAGAAGCCATACCAAGACTTGAAAATTCTGAACGTAACAGTTCCGAATTCGTAATGGGTGCGATGGCTGTCAAAGATTCCTCTTGTCTAATCTGTTATCATCACATTGTTAGACCTCAGTTACCAAAATTGTGTACTCAGCATGAGATCATGAGGGAATTTTCATTTATGGAACTTGGATTTGAAGAAGCTAGAAGAGTCCATGTGAGGAGCTTCAGTTACCTTAACGATGCTCAAATGTTTGTCTAACCGTACGGGTCTGGATCAGCAGGAAAAGCTGCTTACATGCCGAGACAGCTGCTGCTTCCCCATACTGATTGGCTGCAAATTTCGAGGATTGGTTCGCTAGGGAATGACTAGTGAGGAGTCTCTGCGCTATGCTTCGCAGATGTGGGAGCTCTTTAACGGAGACTTGGGCTAAAGAGATTATGCATCGAAGTTCAATGGATAAAGTTATCAACGTAAGACACCTCTCCGGGTAGACTTCTGTTCAATTCGTGAGGATATATAAATGTTGTATTTCTAAAGTCTATTAGAGAACAATAGTTCCTCTTATGCTAGAATGCTTGGTGAACTGTTTAATCCCCCCGCTGTCTTGTACAAGGATGAACTTCAGGGTCGCTTATCTTACCTGTTGTATACCGCACATTTTGGCGCTTGCCTGCGGCATGTAATCTTCACTGATGTAAGAACCTGTGATTGAAGAGTGTACCGACTCCTTTTGCAGATGTAAGAACCTGTGATTGAAGAGTGTACCGACTCCTTTTGCATTGTTGATGGTATCGTCAATCAAGTGTGGCAGTTTGATGTTGATGATATGCCTGCAGCCATCACTTCAACTATCGATGCTAAGCATGGCAGGCATCATGAATATGTCGGATTTGTTTCAATTACCGGTATTACCGTTGATTGTTACCAGGTAAATGCGACTTTCATATGTCACTGCGATTGATTGACCTCAGCTAAAATTTTTCCATGCTGCAACAGTACAGTATTGTGCAAACATCAAAACTTCCGATCATTAATCACTACAGTTTTGTGCAAGCATCAAAACTTCTGATCTTTAATCAGGCCCTGCGACTTTCATTTTTGTTACCTCGTGTTTAGTCATAAAAGCTCAGGAGAGCTTTTGGGTCATTCGTATATCCTAAATTCCGATGTATCTGAAATGATATCGATACCAGAACCTATATCAACTTGACCTAAACATCCTGACATGGCTTAGAAGAAGATCCACTTCTTCGTTGGTGGACTCGGAGCAGGCTCGTCATCTTTTCCTCTCTTCTCAATGCCCTGCTTCAACGATTCCAACCTTTTCCTGAACAAAGCACCATGATCAAGACGATTAGAATATACTCAATCGTCGACTCGTTTCCAAGGGTTGATATACTTAATGGCAATGTTATCTGGAGACAGAAGCTAGGAACAGGCACTAAGTCGCCTTAACAGGCTCTATCTTGCCATGTGAGGTCCATTCATCAGATAGACGTGGCAAACTAAATATGGCAAGTACTCGCCTTAATGGTCTCTATGAAGTTTAGACTTCACGATTCCAGACGGGTCTGGAATCAACATTTAGTTAGTGTAGTCGCGATTTATCAAGAGGAACTCTATTGTGCATATGCAGCTCATCATCTTGGAGCTTTGGCAGAAATGGAAAGTTCATGTGGATGAAGTGAGTTACCTTGTATCTGTAAGCCGGCCATGTAAGCTCCATCTTTGCCGAAATCCCTCCATGCCCTCGACTCCACTAGCCAGAATCAGGCGCCTATGATTACCGAAAAAGGTAAACGAGTACACTGTTAGAGAATGCACTCGCTAAATTGCCCCATAGCAAGCAAAAAGCTAGAGAGTTGTTCATACAAGATGCATATCAGCATGAATATGTCTTCATAGGCACAATTAGAATGAATCTCATGCATACTGCAAGTACCTCTCGAGTGTGGTAGCCTCAGATTCCAGTTGTGTAGCTCTTTCATTTGCTTGCTCCAATGGCATCGATATGCCTAACTTGCGTTCACTATCCTCAAGCTTCTTTCGCAGATCCTTATCCTGCAATTTCGCAACCAAGAGCCTAAGATGATGCAAGGTTGTCTCTTGAAACCAATGATATGAAGGACGGAAAAAAAAGGGAAGCAATGTCATCAGACAAACTTACTCTTCTTTCAACACATTGTCTATACAGAACAATCTCATCTTGGCAAAATGGCTCGATATCATTGACCTGTAAACCTGAATCAGAACCAACACTTGCTTACTAGTTATGCCATTGTAAGAGAGTAGCGTGATTCAAGCTCTTGGCCCCTACTCACACAAGCTTCAGTATCATGTTCAGAAACCACACGTAAACTTAAGCGGCAATGGAAGGTTCGAGAACAGTACGACTATATCTTGACAAGGGCAGAAGAGAAACTTACACAAGAACAGATTCCGCAATAATCCATCACAAAGATCAACACCTTCAAGCACATGAGAAGCAATCTCGGGCGGTATGATAGGCGATGGAGGACCCAACATCAGATCATCCCCAACCAAAATGGTTTCCTCCATAGTTGGCTGCGAATCAACTGAAAAACCACATCTCAAAAAGGGTGAGTAAATCAGTGAGTTTTTCAACTCTTTCCACCATAATCTTTTAACCCAACACCCAGCTCCATTTCTCATTTCACCAACGAGATCGCACATGGTGGTTACCCGATCAATGAGAGCAATGCCAAACTAACAGACAACGATAGTTGTCTGATTCACTGACCCCTCCTATAGCACTCACAGGGAAAAGAGCACCAAATTGTAGATTTCAGCACAAATAAGTGAAATAACAGTATCCATCGTTGAGCATTCCTGATAACTATCGGACAACAAAACCGACACCGTTTTCTCAACAAAAACAAAGTGAACACTTAGACAACAAGCGAAGAGCTGCATATACCATCCATGACGGCTTTCTTGTCTTCTTGAACCAATGCCAATGGTATAACTTCAGCTTATCACAAAACACTGAAATTAGAGTTCTGCAAAACCACAGAGCGCAAATCAGATATCAAAATGGAGACAAAAACAACCCCGGTAAACAAATAATAAAATTTAAGCAGCAAAACGATGAACAAAACAGAAAATTACAAGAAATTGGGAGAAAGCAAATAAAACCCAATTCTCAGAAAGCCAATCCTTCAAAACCCACCTAATTTTTTGACACTCTACGACACTTTCACCTCACTCTCTCAAACCCCAGGATCAAACTACGAGTCACATAGCATGGATGCAAAGACTATTGCGCATGATCTCACAGACATTTCGTCGAACACGTAGCGTGCACTGCTTCAAAATCAACCTGCAAACTCTAGTTTCAGATCACATTGATATCTCTCGATCCATACCTTGAGTTTTCTGCAAATGGGTTCTCCAGAATTTCGTTGAACAATTCAATTGATGGTTAGAGGAAACGAGGTTTCATAGAACATGACATGTGCATTGCACCATGGTTCGGTGATGGTGATGGCGAGCTCTATAAGACTATAATGAGAGGATCCGAATAGATGACGATGGATTCGGGTTTGGGAATGAAGAAATTGTTCTGATTGATGGGCTTGGGTTTGTGAATTGCGAGTCTATTGGGCTTGTTCCCGATCCATATCCAGGGTCTATCAAAAAAAAAAAATTATTGTTTTTAAGTTTAAAATACTCCATGCATATCATAATATAAACAACATTTATTTAATCGAATCATCTTAATATATAAATAATATATCTTATTTAATAATTTTTTTAAAATAAAAAATAACACATCCACTATCTCCCCACTACAACTCAAAAAATTCTTTCTTTATCAAATTCCATTAAAAATTCAGCACACATATAAATTCGCATGTTGGTCAATATGTTTTATATATTATGGAACGAAAAGAGTAATAGTTATGATGCGTGTCTATCGAACTTTATAAATTATATTTTTAAATACTTTTTATGATCAAATTAAATAATATTTTAATCAATATAAATAAGAAAGATAACAAAATAAAAATTATTTTTAAAAATTGCACATAGATAAATAATTTACTATGATTATAATTTTAAATATTATATGAAAAGTTATAAGGTCGATTTCCATCGAAACCCCACAAAGGATGCTTCTAGCTAGAGCTGTTTTAACATTTTGTATAACTAATAGACGGGTTATCCGAAATTCGTTATTTGCAACTTTTCCCACCAACTAAGATATAAAATTTAGAGGCGTTTTAATAAGATAAAACACATCTACTGCATGTCTTATTTTGTATTTGACATCTGAATGTAATCAATTATGTGATGCCTTTCCCCTTTTCACGAAATTGTGTGGGATAACCCTAAAAACTCTCATGAAAACCTAATTGATGTTTCCTAACTTATAGCTAGTCACATTTTGGGAAATATTTTGCATCATGAGGATATGAGCCATATGGGATAATCTAATGATAGACTTTCCAATTCATGGATTAGATGCTAGAATGCTGTTTTCTTATGGATCAGGAATGAGATGTTGTTTTGCATCTTGGTGGCTTAATCCTCAACATAATTATGTTGATTTGCTTGTTTCCATCGTGTGGATCAATTTATTAATTCTTCCACATGTATAGATCTCGAATCGAGTGGTTTTAGATGTTTGGATTTATGGGATGTATAAGGGGACATGTGAAGCTCTCTATTTTTCACATTTGAAGGGAAATATGACTGCGAATATATATTTGTATGAAATTATTGATAAAGTATAGCATGAAAGGATCTACCAATAGAAGCATTTAAAAGTGCAAAATAGATTATCGTGGGAACCTTATATTAACATCAACTAGAACAACTATGTGGGATGCCTTTTTTTTCCAATTTATAATCTATTTTAATGACATCATAAGCAAAAAAAATTGATTAAGTTTCCGTTGATAAATCATCCAACTCTACTTTTTAATTTTTACTTAATAAAGATTGTGCCATTTGATTTTAGTGCGTGGGTATTTTAAATTTTGAATGTAACATAGATGTGTATATTATTTTACAATAGTATACAGTTTGTATCATGAATTACTGATTGACCTTAACTATTGTTGAGTTAATCAATTTCTGGAACAAATGTTGTTTTTACCTTTAATTAAAATTTTTTTTTTCTTTAACAAATATATACCGTAGTTGAAATAATTACTATTAGGGAAGCAATAGCAATCATGTTGTTCTCAGGTCACACAGGCTAAATTTTGGCTAAGAACCCATTTGCCGCCTATTTGTCCTCTCATTCAACACTATCTTGTTTCATTACCTATACGCACATCCTTATCCATCATCTATAAAAGGGAACTTTTCATCAACACATTACTCACAAGTTTCCACTTAACAAAAACCTTCATCCCTTCATCAATTCCTAGTCGTTGATGATATATATTTTATATATATCTCACCAGTAACAAATATATCAAAACAAAAAACATAAAAACAACGAAAAATGACAAACACGAGTATCAATCTCCTTCTATTTTTACTTGTGGCGGCTGTGGTGGCCGCAACCGCTACCATCGAGTTTGACACCGAACTAAAAGTGGTCAAGCACAAGCTTAAGAAGGTGCATTGCAAGGACAAGACCTTTGCACATTGTTACCACAAGCAACTTCATTGTCCTGCCTCTTGTCCGCGTGACTGTGTGGTCGATTGTAAGAATTGTAGATCGGTGTGCAAGGCGGTGCTTGCAAAGTTTCCACCACCGGCGGGACTGATCCTCGGGGGAAGGAAACCTCGTATTTTTGTGATGCCTTCGGCCGAGGTGGTGAGATGCAACGACACTAGATATCCAGGGTGCTATTACAAGGAGTTCACTTGCCCTGCATCATGTCCTAAGACATGTGAGGTTGACTGTGTCAGCTGCGGTCCTGTTTGCAGTAAGTTATAACAGTTTTTATTTTTAACGTGTTATTTAAATTATAATATTTTTATATTTATTATTATTTTTATATAAAAATATTTATATTTTATATCATATTAACTTATCCATCATTATTTCTTTTTTTTTTTTCTCTCCTTTATCTCACACACTGGACAATGTTATCATTTCTTATTAATTCAACATACACATAAATTATTGTGTCAGATCAAACCATTGTAATTTGAATGGAACGGAAGGAAATATGTGTTGATAACATATTTTTTCTATCATTTCGGTGTCAGTTATTTCATCAACTTATTCATGACATCGTCTAATAAGATATCTGTTAAACTATATAACATCATACTAACGTTCATGTGGACGTGTAGGTTGCGACAGACCAGGGGCGGTATGCCAAGACCCACGGTTCATTGGTGGTGACGGCCTAAAGTTCTTCTTCCACGGAAAGAAAGACCGTGATTTCTGCCTAGTCACCGACTCCAACCTCCACATCAACGCTCACTTCATCGGAAAAAGAAACGAAAACATGACGAGGGACTTCACATGGGTCCAGGCAGTCGCTATCCTCTTCGGCGACCATCAGGTCTTTGTTGGTGCCAAGAAGACCGCTATCTGGAATGAGGAAATTAACCGGCTCGAGATCACGTACGATGGTGAGCCCGTGCATCTGCCAGAGTTTCCGGGTGCTTCGTGGACCTCGTCGGATGTCGTCATTACCCGTGTGCACAGCACCAATGACATCGTTATCGAGGCTCAAGGTACCGTCCATAAGTCACAATTAGTGAAACAGTTTGAGTTAACATCTATTTGATCACTAGATTATCCAATTAATACATGTGCAAATTTTAGCAACCAATTGCAGTAGTTGGTCTTCAACTCTTTCGTATGATTAGGATCAAAATTGTTCATGCGCCTATTCGTAGTCATAGTTATTGACTACATTAAACAGAACATCCACTGACGTAGCTAATATTCCAATAATTATACGCACAGGTAATTTCAAGATCAAGGCAGCCGTGGTGCCAATCACTCGAAAGGAATCGATTGTCCACAAGTATGGGATCACAGACGAAGATTGCTTCGCCCATCTTGACCTGAGCTTCAAGTTCTACTCATTGACAGGAAGCGTCAACGGAGTCCTAGGCCAGACATATGCCACCAATTATGTTAGCAGGATCAAGAAGGGCGTGCAGATGCCCGTCTTGGGCGGAAACAAGGAGTTCTCAACTTCCGGCCTCTTTGAACCTGACTGTGAGGTTGCGAGATTTGTTTGGAGCAACAATGTCGCAAGTGAGAGGTCAGAGTTCGATGATCTTCATTGTGGTGCAAGCGGAGATGGTCACGGAGTGCTTTGCAAACGTTGATAAGTAGCTCATGGAGCGCAATAGAATGAAGCACTTTGAGCTAGATTAAGTCTCGTAGCACTTTGAGCGCGATAGATTAAGTATCCCCTAGTTTCCCTCAACTGATTTATATTAGTATTATGAACAATTTAATTTCAAACCCCCAACTGTTCCAATTATATGATGCATTTTCGTCAGAGTTATGAGTTCATACAAACGCCACTGTAACTCGAGTTCTTTTTTCCTTACGTCAGTATTCAACGAGTCCATGTTGTTATTTACATGGTTCAACAATTTTCAGCCTCAAAGTCAATGAGTCCATGTTGTTTTTTACATGATGTGATGACAGAGAACTCGATCCCCTTGATATATCGAATGAGAGCATTGTAAATAGAGAAAATTGGATAGAGTAGAGGTTATCTCTGTTGCGGATCGGATCAAGCCCGAACCCGGATAGTCTCTTCAGGTCCATAAAAAATGTGCATAGAAACTTGTTCGAACCAGACCAGTTTACATCGAAGCGGTCGGTCATCTTTGGGTTCTTATCCAGCCTGGTCCATATAAACTTGGGTTCAGGCCCAGTAAGCATGTACAAATTCACAGCCCAAAGGAGAACTAAAAAGAAATCAAAAGAAGAAACAATTCAAATTACAGAAATACCCCCAAACCTGATAACCCTAACTCCCCTCTTCTCCGCCGCCGGCACAAGCGACATCGGAGGTTGACACCGGCGATCATCTTGGTGGTCCGATGGGGATCTGCGATCGCAGGCGAGTGTGCGTCGCCGGCGATTTCTTCCTTCGTTTTTTTCCTGGAGAATGATTTCGTTGAAACGATGGACAGAGTTTCAAATGGATTGAGGTAATTTCCATTGCTCATCATTAACCTCTTTTCTTTGTTGTTCAATGGTGAAAATCATGTCAGAAATTTATGAGAAGAGGCAGGGTATCTTTTGCAATATGGTAATCATTATTTAAACTATTTTTATCTATCATTACAACGTCGTTGTGGCAAGTGGTTGAATTTCAATTATAATTGTTGATCTTTTGTGATAAGACACAGTCTCATGCTTGCAACGAGAATAAACTTGCTTTTATCTCGTCCTTCTCAGTATCCCTCCGTGACGGCTTAAATACCTGGTTTGATGATCGTTGTGGAATCAATATTAATGTTCTATGTAGTAACATTTATTTTATCCAAAAATGTCGACTACTTGCTAAGTAATCTCTCCCTTCTGATCACGGGGTTAGGGATTCAACATCTTTATTTTTTGGGACACCAACAAACAGTGTCTCCTACTATAAATATATAGTAGGGATAATCGTCCAAAATGAAGCAGGGATTGTCCAGGAAAATGCCAGAAATAGAGACCTCCTTATGTGAGTGATTCAAATGTGAGGAGAACAATGCAACGCTGCGGTTGTTGAAATCTAGTTCGAGCTTTATACTTCAATGCTGCATCAGATCGACTGCGAAACCCTCCATGTTAGGTTCGATTGGGATCAAGACCAGCTTGCTCCTCCACTGGTCCCAGATTTCATATATTGTAGCTGCCCGCCTATGTTCTTCATCTCATAATTTGAATTATAATCTATCTACCTTAATCAGCATGGTTCAATCAAGTGTCGACGTAATCAACCTCTCAGGTTGATTATAAATATGCAATTCCTCGTACCTTGCTTCCTCGTACCCCAAGCTTCAACATCTTAATTCCTAGTTTCGGACCATTAACAAATGGCCCGTGTAGGTTGTGCAACCATCCTCTTCCTAGTACTCCTGGTGGCCAATGTTGCCACCATTGCCTTGGCCACTTCTTCCGATGACGATTTTGATGTGAACGGAAAGTCCAAACCTAAGAAGGTTCGTTGCAAGGATAAGAACTACCCAAATTGTTATAACATTGCCAAGTACTGTCCTGCTTCTTGTGCTCGTACCTGTGTCGTGGATTGCAATGCTTGCTCTCCGGTATGCCAAAGTGTTGTCACGGCTTCTCCTCCACCAAAGATTCCTCATGCATCTCCAGTGTCTCCGGCAACTCCGGTGACTCCGTATCATGCGAAGAAAGCCAAATGCCTGAACAAGAACTACCCTGGGTGTTACTACAGGGAGTATACTTGCCCTGCTTCTTGTCCTGGTACCTGCCAGGTCGATTGCGTCACTTGCCGTCCTGTTTGCAGTAAGTTCAATTCGCAATGCTTTCTTCATATTTCGAGTTATAATACTGAAACAATCTATAGATCTTATTTGAGCATTAACTAATTGAACTGTAGAAAGTAGAAATGTGATTTTAACTTTTGACCTGCTAATAAATCGTGATGATGTTCATAATCTATTTAAAATGTTAATGACAATGATTTCTGTATTGTCAGCGTGGGTTCGTGAAAGCTAACAACAAAATGTGTTTTTCTTGCATGCCCAGATTGCGACAAACCAGGGGCAGTGTGCCAAGACCCTAGGTTTATCGGAGGAGACGGGCTGGCCTTTTACTTCCACGGTAAGAAAGACCACGACTTCTGTCTGGTGACAGACTCCAACCTCCATATCAATGCACGCTTCATCGGCAAGACCAACCCAGATATGCACAGGGACTTCACGTGGGTCCAAGCCCTCGGTATCCTCTTTGACAATCACCAGCTCTATGTTGGTGCTAAGAAGACGGCCGTATGGAATGATGTAGTTGACAGGCTTGAGCTCACTTTCGATGGAGCGCCAGTGTACATCCCTGCAATACCGGGTGCTTCTTGGCAGTCTAGTGACTCACCTTCCATCACCATTACGCGAGCCCATGTCAGCAATGACGTTGTGATCGAAGCTGAAGGTGAGATATATTTACACTTGGATTTCACAGTTTCATTCTAAAGCACAAATCATGATAGCATCTTTGTTTTCAACATAGGAGTGACAGGTTTTGATCAATAGTCTCATTTAATCTTTTATGCATTTCAGTACGTGATACTGGACTGTTTAAATTTTCCAAAATTTAGTCAATTTAATCCAGGGACTTTAAGTTCATTCTATGTTTCCTATCCTAGAATAATTAAGCATCCATGGATGGTACTAGGTCGAAAAATTCGACTTGCCAAATTATCAGAAGGTCATCTCTGACGAATTGCATTTCTGTATGTTATGATGTTTATATTTTTTTTGTACAGGTAAGTTCAGGATCATCGTTGTGGTAGTGCCCATCACTCGAAAGGAGTCAATCGTCCACAAGTATGGGATCACAGACGATGATTGCTTCGCCCATCTCGACCTGAGCTTCAAGTTCTTCTCAATGACCGATGATGTCAACGGAGTTCTTGGCCAGACCTATGCTAGCAGTTATGTTAGCAGGGTCAAGTTAGCTGCAAAGATGCCCGTCTTGGGCGGCAACAAGGAGTTCTCGACGTCTGGTCTCTTTGCAACTGATTGCGAGGTCGCTAGGTTCATTGGTACAAGCAATGCTGATGGTACCGAAGCGCTTCAATACTAGATCATCATCGTTTGCCTCATGTGATCCGCAAGGCGCAAAATTTATTTGAAGACGTGGACTTATATATAGATGTTGTATGATTTACTTGCAAGATGTGCAATACATGAAGTATTCGTGAAAATTTTTCTGAGGAATTAACCTTATTTACGTTACGAAGCTACAATGAATATGATGTGTATTTTCGCAAAGCATATGCTGTCAAGCCTGTCATAATGTTATATGGCTTTCTTTTAACTAGTTTTAACTAGAAATTTCCATGGAGTTATTTGCAATTAATCATGGATATACAGAGACAAAAGGAAATTCCCTCGGAAAATCAAGGAGATTCTGTAGGGGTCCAATATCAGATTGTTTTGTGTTAATGAGGAAATGGGATCAAATTCACCCCTTGAAATTCCACAATGCAATTTAGGTGTTGTCCACCTAGCTATACTTATTAACTCAACCCCATATTAGGAAATCATTCATGCAAATGGAAAGGGAAAAAATACGCCATATGATGATTCCATCTGATCCAATCATACTCTATTTTTTGTTTATATAACTCGGTTACTCTAATTCGGCATACAATATGGTGAGAGTTGTTTATAAATTATACTGACTCATAAACCCTCTTATCTTATTGCAAAAATCAATTTGACAAATATTCATCCGAGCAAAAAAAATCAAATTTTTTATCAGAATCTTTATGTATCATTTGATCCGTCCAAAATATACGTCGCATTTAAGGAGGCGGATTTTTTTCAACTTCACTAAAATGCGAATAGTTTCTATATGATTTCCTTGCAAAGATAGCCTTATGCACATATATAGATTTTGATTAGAAAAATAATTACTCCAATTCAAACGCTTTAATGGTGTGGTGAGTATTCCTTTGATTACCTTAGTCTAATGAATGTGATTATGATCAAAATAAAATCATTATGGGATCCAGAACATTAAGGGAGAGTTATTTTAATGTACTCTCTCAGTCCTATAATACCTGCAATCATTTGATCTGACACGAAAATTTATGTGTGTATTGAATTTTTGTGAAATTTAAAAAAGAAAGAATAATATTTTTTAGGGATAGTGAGGTTGTTGTAGAGGAGGTCGTGGATGTACTGTAATAAAATATGATTGATGTGATTTTTTAGATTAAACATTGGTTAAAAGAGAAAAGATTGTAAATAAATAAGGACAACCCAAAAAAAAAGTATTACATGTATTATGGGACGGAGAGAGTAATTTAATCGTATAATTTTGAAACCTTAGTCTACGGCTTGCCAAAATTGAGTTTTTTTCATTTTATGATTTCTCAAATAATCACGTGTAAATTAAATCAACATAGTCGAGCAACATTAATATGTTTATATATTGGCATAAAACTTTTATGAGGAGCACTCATTATTTTAGTTGAGTTTGTTTATGAACATGATTGTTCTTAATGTTGATTTTCTGAACTTCTGTATTGTTAATCATGGCACATAAGCTTATATTCATGTTTATGAATGATGATAAACGCCATTGTTTACATACATGTATATAACGGGGAAACTGGCTAATCATAGTTCTAGCTTTTGATGGCATGCTTGCACAAATTAAGTCGGCAATTTTTTACGTATTATGATTTTCATGTTCATCCCTCGTTCGTGTTTTTGACACACTTGGCTACTGGATCGATGTATATACGACCATTTATACCCAAAAAAAAATCTAGTTGATGGAATGTCTCATTGCTACGTTCTATCAATAATAGATCTGTGTTTAATTATCTAGGAAATTCAGAGGCATGTTTGATTATTTTTGGCATAATTATACGGAGAAAATAAGCTAAGCCAAGTATATATTAGATCAAACTGGTAGTACGTATAGCAGGGAATTTTCCATGTCCCCAAACATTTTTCTTAGTAGTGATACTCATTACTCATAATTAGTCACTTGCACCTAGTACTCTGATCATAAAATTTTAGAATTATCAACAATCAAGATTTGATATAAGTGATTGTGTGTTTGATTTGATCGTTGATAAATAAAGCGGTCAATAAAGCCTTACAAAAATTCAAGGGTATGGTTGTTTCTAACCTTGTTTAAATTAAGCAAACAACTCAGTTAGTCCATGCGTGCGGACCAAACCTCTACCTCCATAAACCTTAGCCAACGTCGATGATATATAATGTCATGACTCCTACGTAACGTAGAATATTAATCGCAACATGTAAAATGCCTTTGGATACATCTGGTTGATGATATATGGTTTTTGAATCATAATCATGCATATGATACACTCTGATATTGCTAGCAAATTAGCCAAGCTTCGAAATAATTAAACATGATAAATGGAGTAACACCTAATCAAAGTAGAGTCGCGCGCCCTGATCGATCAGGTAGAAATCAAGAACAATATTTGACTTTCATGGAACTGTCAAGATCCCAAAATCATGGCCACTCCACGTATGTATCAAGTTAATTAGTTAAAGTTCCATTTACATTTTATAAATCATAATTATAGTTTACAATTTATTGTTTACCAATTTCTACTCCAAAGTTCCTTTTACCAATTTGAGTCCAAACCCGCCATTTCCTCCTTACTATAAAAGCACAACCTCAATCTCATTTCATCACATAAAAACAAAAAATTACAATAATTTGTAATCCCACAATGGCGGATTTCTTAACCCGCCTTGGTGGCGCCGCTCTCCTTCTCCTCCTCCTTGTGGCAGCCGCCGTGGAGGCAGTCGAGACAGAGTCCGACGAGGGATCAATGATTTCCCAGGAAGGAACGGTAGGATACGAGTTAAAGACATCAAAGAAAAAACCAAAGAAGTTACATTGTAAGCAAAAGGGCACTTCATGTTACAAAAAAATGCTTTACTGTCCCGCAGCCTGTGCTCGAACTTGTACATTCGATTGTAGCAATAATTGTAAGACGGCGTGCCCAACTGTCACCGTGTCTCCGCCACAATTAAAGCCTTCTGATGTACCCGTTCCTCCACCACCTCCGCCGCCAACAATTGCTCCGGCTAAGATCAAGAAGGTCAGGTGCAGGAACAAGACGTATCCGGGGTGTTACTATAGGGAGTACTCTTGCCCTGCTTCTTGTCCTAGTACCTGTGAGATCGACTGTGTCACTTGCAGCCCTGTTTGCAGTAAGTTACTGGTAAACTCCTCGTCGTTCATTCATGCTATGTTTGGATACTTCTACGCTACGATAACTATTATATGTATTAAATCTGGATCGTTGATGCTTGAACGATAAACAATTATCATTCAGTGTGTTGATGCGTTAATATAAAATCACACGAGACATAAGACTAGACCTTCAATTTACTCGGACAAATTTGAGTTGACCTTGAAATTTGTCTAAAGCGAAAAGATAACAAAAGGGTAAGAAGGTGAAGAAACGACTACTGATAGGGACTAGAAGGAATATTCTGCATTAATTAATAGTCTAATCTAAATTGAAGCACTAACTAATTGCCTAACTAGCTAATTAAAACGATTAATTACAGTTCCAGAGATAGCAAAAATGGGTTTGTCTAAATTGTCAACTTGATCTCCATAATCAGTATGTCTAGTAACATCTACATGTATGCTCTGTTTATTCCAAGAAACCACTCATCACCTAATATTAACAACCATAATCATTGATTATAATTTATCTATTCAGTGCAGAAGTTATTATCAATTGATTTTAATCATGAACTAGAGTTTAAAAATGAAACTCGGTTCTTCGGAGGAATGACTCTGAAATTTATAACGGTTAAAAATCAGAAAATTTTCATGAACTTTATAACTGTAATGAAAGAATTAATTTTATTGTCACTCGCTCCTGATTTTCTGCAGATTGCGACAGACCAGGGGCGGTGTGCCAAGACCCTCGGTTCATTGGTGGTGACGGGCTCACGTTCTACTTCCACGGCAAGAAAGACCACGACTTCTGCCTCGTGACGGATCCGAACCTCCACATCAACGGCCACTTTATTGGCAAGACGAACATAAACAAGACTAGGGACTTCACGTGGGTTCAGGCGTTAGGCATCCTCTTCGACAACCACCAGCTATACGTGGGAGCCAGGAAGACTGCCGTATGGGATGACACTGTCGACAGGCTTGATCTCACCTTTGATGGAGAGCCTGTTTTCCTACCGGAATCTGAGGGCGCTTCCTGGCAGTTCTTGACTAAGCCTTCCGTTACCATCACTCGAGGTCACACCACCAACGACGTTGTCATCGAAGTTGAAGGTATATACTCCTCAATTTTGCAATAATGTAATTCAGATAACTTTGATTTTCATCGATAAATTATCTAAGAATAAAGTCGTTTGATCATCTCAAGATACATTTGATCAAATCTTATATCAACCAATATGTTGATAACAAATGTTACAAATATATTGGAACACATGGTGAAGTAATTGCTCCATATATATCATGTCAGGACTAACTGTACAAACTCTAATTATCCAATTATAATACAGGAAAATAGACAGACCTCCTTTTCTGTGAAATTCAATGTAACAATTATATCCATAGGTATAAATTTCTGCATACGAGACTTAAAGTCACCGTGTGTATGATAACGCAGGCAACTTCAGGATCAAGGCGACTGTGGTACCGATTACACAAAAGGACTCTATAATCCACCACTACGGAATAACAGACGATGATTGCTTCGCCCACCTCGACGTGAGCTTCAAGTTCTACTCCTTGACGGGAGCTGTGAACGGAGTCCTAGGACAAACCTACGCTGACAACTACATGAGCAGGATCAAGATGGGCGTCCAAATGCCCGTCTTGGGAGGAAACAAGGAGTTCTCTTCGTCAAGCCTCTTTGCATCAGATTGCGCAGCGTCTAGGTTCGTCGGGCAGGGCAACTTGGAAGACGATAACTTTGAGTTCGATTACATGCATTGCGGTGGCAGCAAGACCGGCCGTGGTATGGCCTGCAAACACTGATCTTGATCGATCCAGCAAGCTTTTGGTTACTAATTGTCAAGAAAGATTCATTTCGGGTCTTGATTTATGCGGCCTGATCATATATACATATAATCTTACAAATACATACATCTCGAAATATGTAATTATGATCATTGAAAGTGATCAAAGTTATGGCGCATGCTTGGATTGATTTAAACATTTATGAAGGTTATGCATGTTACAATGTATAAGTGTGGATTGTAATTTGTACTACCAAAAGTGTTTGCACATGTCTACTGACATGATTTCAATAAAATGAAAGAATTTGTTGTTGCTTAAAACATACTCACTCCATCTCATGCAAATTACGATGTGTTTGATTTGACATGATTATTGAGAAATATATTGACTTTTTAAGATTTTATCTTTATATCTTAGTCAGTGAATGGAAAAAATTATGAGCGGATGAAAAGGAAAAAACTAATGAGATGATGTGATATAAAATATGGTTAGTTTGAGTTTTTTTGTGGAGTATTTTAAAATTGTTTAAAATAAAAATGTTATAATGTACGTGAAATGTCTATTTTTATTTTTAATAATATGTCGTAATTTATCTGGACGGAGAGAGTATAAATACTTCGTTGGAGTTTGGGCCGTTTTGTTTTTATTATTATTATTATTATTATTATTTCATGGGCCGACACTTCGTGTGGATTAAGGCAATGTTGCGGATAGTCAGCCGCTGGATCCAATTCTGAAATGGGCCCATTTGTTTGTGATTGGGCCGATTACGTGGGCCGAAAGAAAACAAAATAAAGATTAAGAGATATGTCACCTACAGATCAATAGTCTTGATTATAATTGGATAGATTCATGTTATCCTATACCAAAACCTATTGTCCAAATGGTTCGGAGTTTGATTCCTCATAAACAAGTCTTGAGATCCCTAACAAAAATAGCGTAGAGTACATTAAATCCTAAACCCTAAATCCTAAGGGATGAACCGGATTCTTCAACTGCAATCGAGGAAATCTCATCGGATTCAAATTCTTCTGGAAAGTACATTGTTGTTAGGGGGCTACAATAATGAATCAATTTGGGTTTATAAAATATTGCACAAACTCATAAATCTTGTACATCATTTTCCATTATCAGTATCACATCTCGAGAACTCCCTGAGAAACCATTCATGCATGATGCATCATTGCATTGCAATAGCTACGTGACTACGTAGGTTTTGTCTGATATCGAACCAGACAAAATAGAGTTCAATTTAGTTGCCCGAAAGTGTGGCAACAAATCTAATGATGAGGCCAAAGATCTCATTGATAACACGATATCGCGTATTAAAGTTTGATCAACGTTTCATGATGCATGGACCATTGATATCTCTCTTTTTTTTTTCCCCTACGAGATGGACCATTGATAACTTGTTTGTACTCGTTCATTTAGACAAAAAACAAGCAAAAAATGATAGACGTCCGATAATCAAGATAATTCTACTCAGATAATTTGATGACGAAAAGAGACTTTGCAACAACTACCACTAATACTCTATTTCATGTGGTTCTGCAATCATACTTGTAGTTATAATAATTTGAGTTATTTGAAATCTTTCCAGTGCGTTAATTTTTATATTTACATAGGAAATTACATCATATTCATATCTGTTGGGCTGATGAGATGAATGGGCTGTGATAATCCTTGTAATACCGGGCTTCGTAATGTTGATTTGTGGGATATACGGGCTTTTCAGGCCGTTGAGTTGGGCTGTCTTTATTTTGGGCCGTCTCCTGTATTTCTGTCGATTTAATCGCGGATTAAGAAGTTTATTCCATTTTAAAATCAGATTGATGGTGCTTAGGGCTGCAAATGACCCGAACTAGTTTGTGAACTTGTTTGACTTTATTCAATAAAAGTTCGATATTTTTTCAATTTATGGTCAATTGACATTTTTTTTTTTATTTTTTTTTTTTGGTGACGAGGGTGTCTGGGCCGGGCCAACTCGCGCGCACCTCGACTAATCCTCCGGACACTGATAAGGCGCCCCCCACCAATATCGGGTAAAGCTTTGACCGAAGTCAACGGGATTTTGAGGCTAGTGGGATTCGAACCCAAGACTTTCAAGAAGAAGGTTGAGTCGAACACCACTAGACCAACCCAGGTTGGTTATTAATATATTATTTGTGTGTCAATTTTATCAATTTAAACTTTTAGATAGTGATTTCAATTTCGATATTGATTTTTAAACTTAAATTTTAAAGATATTGGGATTTGTTCATAAAAGGTTTAGCTCGTCTCGAACTCGACTTGGCTCGAATAAGTATATGAGCCGAGTCCGATTCGAGCCTAACTATTTATGAAACAATCTTGATAGGCTCGAGTCGATTAGATTCGAATCAAGTTTTTATCCAAACCCAAACCTAACAAAATTATAAACGAATCGAGCTCAAACCATACCCGACTTGTCTTGACTCGGCTCATTTACAGCCCTATTGGTGCCTAATTGATTCATGTTACATTGGTTATATCATGGGAAAGAATAACTACGTACTCGGAACATATCTTGCAACTCGATTATGATTTCATCTAAACTACAATTATTTACCTTGCTATTCATTTGTTTGTTCAATTCCAGATTCAAGATCGAAATTTTTGCAGTTAAGTCTCCATACGCAACTGAATCAACTAATCTAGGGGCTTATACTAAAATGTGGTGGTTAATTATTAGGAAAACTATGATTTACTCTGAATTCATAGGTCTTTCTGGTTGCCCAATGAGCAACAATATTCTTGTCATTACTGGTGTATAAGCTATCTGCGCAAATATCACCCAAAAAGATGTATTCCCTCCATTCTTCTCATAATCATGATTTACGACTTGACCAAAACGCTTGACCACAACACCTACCGCGTAACGTTAATAAAATTTCAAGGACCAACATATCGTTCTTTTCAAAAAATCTCACATATCTCCGTCAAATTATTTTTGTTTCTGATATGACGTTCATACGATTACGACCATGACTATGGACCTAGTAATCCATCGTCAAGATGATTTGCCTTCATAAATGTTCCTCATAAAAAGTACGGGTTTCCTTTCACACTTATGACTAATATGGGGTTCATTTAATCCTTCACAAAAATAGTCCTGTTATTTGGGAGGCCAAAAAACAGAGCGAGAAAGAACAAATAACATTACATATAATAAACTTTTACAGGAATAAGCCCTGAATAAGGCTTAATAAGGCACTTGAAGCCGGTCAACTCACGGTTTCTCAATTTTTCAGTCGAAACCGCCTCGTGAGCCACAATTGCAAGCGGGAACGGGCAGCCCTCTACTAGGGCTGCAAATGAACCAAACCAACCCGAGTCCGACATGTCATCAACTCGGATCGTTTAAATAAATAATAGGTTCAAATTTGATTCGAGCCTCATCAGTCGAACCTATCAGGCTTGTTTCATAAATAATAAGGCTTGGGTTAGATTTGACTCGACTCATTTATTCACTCGAGATAAGTCGAACTTTTTATGAACAAATTACAATATCATCGAAATTTAAGTAAAGAAAATTATTATCAAAATCATAACCTAGAAATTTATGAAAATTAATTTTATGCAAAATATATTAATTATATTGTGCATGTAATTATGAAAATTAAATTTTATGCAAAACTCAAGCTGTAAATGATCCTTAGATCGAGCCGGCTCATGGGATTATAAATGAGTCAACTTGTGAGCCTATCAAGTCGAGTCGTGGATGGCTGAAGCTCGTCTCATTTAATTTTACGAGTCTAAAATTAAGCTCAAACTTGACTCACGAGCGTAATAAACGATACTCGAGTCGAGCTAAACAGGTTCGTGAACCGATTCGGCTCATTTACAGCCCTATCCCCTACCAAGGGACATTGACCCTAAATCATTTCATAAGATGATCAATGACTACAGAATGATTCTTAATCAATGGATGTACAATATGATGCGAGAATTTGAATCGCATATTAGATATACAATCAAGAACTAGAAAGGTTAGAGAAGATAATTCGAGACACGGAAACATTCAGGATGTTAGAGGCAGCATATGCCATCACATTATATGTTTTCTTGTATATGTAGCGTCAGTAGCGACATAGGAAATTAGCCAATCCTGTTTATGCTTTCATAAATATAGCACAACTCATGGCAAAATTGGTTCTATTTGTATCAGATTCCTGTACAAGATCACAGCTCTTTAGCTATCGGAAACTGATGTCCATGTAAGAGTCCCCTCGTTCACTACACCTTGTGAAGTCTTCGACACACGAGGTGCAGTGAACGACTCGATCATATAAATTCCCCTCGCTCGCTTTACATTGATCGACTAATATTGGTCCCTTGACTACCAATTATCGTGCACCAGTTAACATTCTCCTCTTCTTTTGACAACAACCGGGAGACCGCCACTCAAAGTGGCGGTTAAGCCCGGGACAAACCGCGGTCTCTGACCGGGCTCCACCAATTGAATATCAAACCGCCTAACAAGTGACACAGCGACAGTCTTCATTGCAACCAGAGCCATTTCCTTCCCGAGACAAACCCTCACCCCGGCCTGAAATACCGGGTACCTGTACGGGTTTTCGGGCCTGAACAACCCGTCCCTCAACCACCTCTCGGGCCTAAACATCTCACAGTCGGGGCCCCATATAGTCTCCATCCGGCCCATTGCATACGGATGATACGACACCTTATCCCCCTTCCTAACGAGTGTCCCATCGGGCAAAACATCGTCGTCCTTAGCAAACTTCGAGTCCATTTGGACCGGAGGAAACAACCTCAGGCTCTCGTATAATGCTGCGTGCAGGTAATGCATCTCCCTCAAGTTCTCAAAACCCAGGACTTCGGGCTCATCACGGGCCAGACCAGGCCCGCCAAGCACCCGGTCGGTTTCCTCCCTAATCTTGGACTCCACTTCAGGGTTTTCGGATATCAGATAGAAGAAAACGGTGAGGGCCGAGACGACAGTGTCTCGGCCAGCTAACAGGAAACTGATCACAATGTCCCTTAGGTACTGATCGTCGTCATCCATCGTGGTCATGAACCTCGATAATAGATCGTTCTTGCCCGAAAAGCCCATCTTCTTGCGCTGTGCAATGATGTCCTCAGCGAGCACGTTGATCTTCCTGATCGCATCCCTCAGGTGCTTTTCTGAGCCCACATTGAGCGCCCTCTTGGCCCGCCATATCCAGGGAGACGCCACCAGGGCCCGCTCGGCTGACAACTTGGAAGCCACGTCGAATGCGTCTGCCAATTCAGACATTGGCAACGTCAGGTTTAGACATCCAGGATCGATCCCGAACGAGAATCTGCATATATTATCGAATGAAAATCGACGAAACACGTCTTGTAAATCAACAACACCATCTCCTGTGCAAGAGTCAAGCAGGGGAAGGAGTCGGGTTTTGATCTCTGATGAGAGGATTTCGTAGGCAAATGACCGGATACTGACGCTGCCAAGCTCGAGGCTGGCGATTTTGCGTTGGAAACGCCAGTTTTCGCCGTCTGCAACGAAGATGCCTCGGCCCAGGAAGTCCCCCAGGATGGCCGAGAAGGGACTGCCTTTCGGGTAGTTATCGAAGTTGGTTTTCAAGATGTGTTCCACATTGGCCGGATTGGCCGTGATCGTGTTTTTCATCACGTGGACGTGGATCGTCCCTGTCGGGGAGAGCCGGAGGAGGTGTGTGTACCACTCTGACAGGCTGCTGAAGCGGGATGTCCAGCTTCGTCTCAAGTATGCCTGGCATATCTCGCACTTGCACCACCTCGGCTTCATCAGCATTGCCTTAACCTTCGTCCACAACATAAGAAATAGACCGAGAAGGCTTAGAAATATAGAGATGATTAATTGATGATCCATTTGAATTATGATCATCAAAATGATATTATATTTTATTTTTTTTCCACGTACTGGAAATGGGTGTTTGGGTGTGAGATGATGGAGGGGATTTTATAGGGAAGATTTTCGGGGGTGTGGGGACCGAAGTGGAATGTTACGATCTTGTATGCGGCCGAAGGGGGAATTGGAGCACGTTGTGAATTGGGTTTGACAACCAGGGCTAGAAATTTGGTACTAGTAGATTAATTAGGTAGCCTAATCACGTTTAATGTGGATCTCGTTCTATCAAAACTCTGAATTTGTGGTTGGGATTAAGATAGCTTGAGTACGAGAATATGCACCCAAAATCATCTTAATATGGTTTTGGATCACAATTCTTGATATATGATCATCTTGTGCAATTAGTTTGAGCAAGACTATCGGGAATCTTACAAGTATCTGATGTAATCTTTACTTCATATATGTATTCATCTGTTCTTGATTTGCTCATTTTGATTTGTTAATTTCACAATGACAATCCAAACATATTTATGTCATGAGCAGGATTTGGAAAGATTGAAATATACGCAGTCTTAGGACTATCGTGAACAACAAAGAGTTCTTGGTTATGAGAGAACTTTGATCGACAAAAGATGATTGGATTGAATCATAGCATATGAAATCATGTTGTTTTAGGATTGTTTTTGGTGGTACACAAAAGCATGAATGATAGAGTTGGAGGTGGTTGAGGATAGTGTGATCCACAGGTGGGTTGAAACTTGTCAACTTGTCAACCTGAATTTGCCAGTAGATTTTACATTGTCTACACATGAAATGGAGTGACCAAAAGAACGTGGTCATTTTTTGTCTTCTGAGTATCTTCTTGTGATGCTGTACACAACATGCTACCTAGTACAATAAATCTACAATTTTCTGTAGATATTAATTTGTTTGGGTTTTTTTTCTTAATTGATTTTTTTACAAATAAAATTCTCAAAATAGGATTGCAAACAAATTAATTTTCAAACTGTACCTTTTCTCATAATCTAGTGAGAAGACGCACCGTACCCTACGTGTTTCACATAAGAAGACACGGGACGTTTTTATTACGCTAAAAGACACAGGACGTCTTTAGCCTTGTAAAAGATGCATGGCGCCTTCAGTTCACCACGAAACCAAAAGCAAATCCACACCCACATAGTTAGATAATAACATTATTACAATTTTTACCTATTAATATAACATAGATAATAACATTGATATAATTAAAATAAACATATTTTTTATTCATTACAAATATCATAAACACACAGATAGTCTTATCGATGATAAGACATTGAAAAGATAAGCGACAACACAAAACCTAATTAAATAATACAATAATTTTCGAAATCTTAGTTAAACTAATTCATATCCACGAACTAATTCATATTCTAATAAAATTTTTCAACTAAAATTTCAAACTTCAATTCAAAAAATAATTGGTTCAAATTATGAAGAAGATTTGAGGAGATAAAGGAGTATTTATAGGAGAAAAAGGGATGAAAGCTTTCGGTGTGGGCAATGTGGGTGTGGGTTTGCTTTTGGTTTTCTGGTGAACTGAAGCCGTAGTTCGTCTCTACAAGGCTAAAGACGCCCTGCGTCTTTGGGCACAATAAAGACGCCCTGAGCCTTTGGGCACAATAAAGACGTCCTGCGTCTTCTCATGGGGAACGCGCAGGGTGCGTCTTCTCATGGGGAACGCGCAGGGTGCGTGTTCTCACTAGATTTCGAGAAAACGGTTTGAGAATTAACTTATTTGCGATCCTATTTTAAGAATTTTATTTCTAAGAAAATCCAATCAAGAAAAAAATCCATTTGTTTGCTATTAGTGCAACAAATGGATATACTCTGGGATGTAAAACAAGCCAAACGAGTCGGATTCAGCTCGTTTAGTAGGTTGGTCTACTCAAGCTCGGCTCGAGCTCGGTTATAAACGAGCCCAATGAGCTAACTTCGAGCTGAGTCGGTCTCAACTCGTTTAGCATGTTGGTCTGCTCAGGCTCGGTTCAAGCTTAGCTATAAACGAGCCTTGTTAAGGGCTCGGTTCGTTTAAAGAGTCGTTCATTTAGGACTCATTAGAGCTCGTTTACGACTCAACTCGTTAAGGGATCGATAAGAGCTCATTTAGGCTCGGTTCATTTCAAATTAGGAAAAAAAAATCATGAATTAGTGTTTTTTTTTTTTTTTGGGTCAAAGGAAGATGAATTAGTGTTTTTAGTAAATATAAATAGCTTATGTTGAATATAGACATAAGTATTTCAATTACAGATAAAAGAAAAAGCAACAGAAGCTACCTATTAGCAGCATCAATACGCAAAAAAGAAAGGATTCAACTTTTAAATTTATTTTCTTTGATTTTATTTTGTTTTTTGTTTTTTGTTTTCAAAATCATTAGGATTTTAACCATTGATGTTGCTAATAGGCCGCTTCTGCTGCTGCTTTCTTAATCCGTTTCAATTATTCTATATATAACGAATTCTTATCGACCTTTTATCGAGATGAACTGAACAGGGATATGCTCAAACTCGTTCGTTTAGTTAAACGAGTAGAGAATTTTGTTTGTATGTTCGACTCGTTTAGTAATCAAATAAGCTTGAAGAGCCGAGCCTCGAGTTTAACGAGTTTTTTTGCAGCCCTAGATACACTCATGTCATACACTCGTTTTCGGTGTGTTTAAGAAAATTGTCTATCTAAACATGCACACCCATCGATTAAGCATATATGATGTCTCGACATTAGGTATAACATGCATGTCACGAAGTATTCTACCATTGCAAATTACTCCCTCCCTCTCATTTCAATTGTAACCTTTTTTTTCTTTTGGATTAATTTATTTCAATTGTAACATTTTTTTATTTATCAATTTTCATATAAAAATAACAAAACATCTCTACTTTATACTACATCAATCCACCATCACCATTTTCCTTTCGTTTTTTCTCATCGTTCTCTCTCTCATGTACTTAAAAGGGTAAAATTAGCATTCCTTCTAAATTCAACACGCTTAAATAATTATGTCGGATTAACGCATTATAATTGTAATGGAACGGAGGGAGTAGTAATGAAGGAATCGTAGAAAATAGCCTCCGAGCTTCCTTTCTACTCTTAATTACTCCCTTCATCTTATAATATATGTAATATTTTTTTAGATTGTTCTAATATGCTTATAATATTTTCTATTTTAACGAAAATATTTAATTTAGAAAATATAAAATCAAACATATTGCATCACATTATCTCCTCTCACAATTATTATAATAAACCTATTATCATTATTAAAATATTGTTTCTTTATATATATATATATATATATAATTGCATAACAATTGCTCTTCTTACATAGTATCCTATCAAGGATAAAGGGACCATGAAGATCCCCAACAGGATCACACCAAAACAGCACACAGCCACACCAAACAACACCCAAAAAGATATGACAAGAAGAAATTAAACAAGAGCTTGAGGAATTTTTTGAGTTGTTCGAACAACTCCAAACACCTTCAATCATCGAACACCTATTTCCATCTCCAACAGATACTCAATGCTTTAATTCCTTGATGTTGAACCTTCAATCTTGAATCATCTTCTCCGATTTCTATTCCTGCTGTTTAGTAACCGTAACATCTCACCTCAGTTGTCGGCATCCACCTAGAAGTTCTTCGCCGCATTTGGGATCTTCTACCTATTGCTCCCTCCGTCCAATAAAATTACAATACCTTTCAAATTGAATCGTTCCAATAAAATTATAATTATATCTTATTTGAATATTTTTATAAAAATATCAAAATATTTTTATTATTTATTTTATATCATATCAATTTATTCTTTTAATTTTTTCTTCCTCTTTTCTTTTTTTCATTCTTTTTAGACACAAAATTAAAAACAAATTAATTTTTATCATAAAAATTAATATATATATATATATATATATATAAATTATCGTAACAAATCAATCGATTATAAT
>JAOVYX010016019.1:0-25906 GCA_035668315.1 Drosera spatulata | reverse complement strand
CAATCTCATCAAATACTTCACAAAGACGAAAACTTCAGCAGTAAAACCAATCCTGTAACAGGACAACACAAACAATATAGCCTATAAACTCATTAAACCTGCAGATAACTACATTACAATCAAATAGATAAACCTTTAAAATCCTCATATACTCTGGCAATTCTAGCAGAGCTAGTGAAATAAACGCTGTTCGCGTACTTCTCAAGATGTAAACACTATCAACACAAAAACCAGTAAAACCATGACCTTTTGTGTGTGTGTGTATGTTAAACTCATCCTATGTAAAACTCATCCAACATGTCATTGAGGGTCAATAAATCTCCATCTTGTACAACCACTCATAACAACATTTTACCCTTATTCTTATGGCATAATGTAAACAAACCCTTCGATCTTGTAAAATAGGCTGATGAGAACCTCAGACAGTTTTCTGGCAAAACTTCCTAGAGAATGTTGCATAGAAAGATGGCAATCTTGTCCTCAAAATTAAGGACTCATATGTATCTCTCAAAGATCAAAAGGGCTCTGTCTCAAGCCAAAATTTAAAAACAAAAAACAAAAAACAAAAAAAACAAAAACAAAAAACAACATCAAATGAGCATATACGATAAGAAACGAAGTACATTAAAAAAAAAAAAAAAGCATTGCGTTGTACTTTATAAAGAAAAATATTTTGGCAGTCAAACCTACCTAACAACAGGAGGGAACAAACACTAACCATCAAACTCATCAAAACTGGAGATTGCTAGTAAAACGCAATATTAGCTATAATTTTCGCATATTGCACTTTTTTTTTTTTTTTTTGCAAGAAAATCACTTCTCTCATAATTCATGCATGATGTTCCCGGGAGTCAGTACATCTCCATGTTTTACTTAGCATAAACCACTATCTTGTTGCTTGAGGTAAACAAGCTTTTGATCTTGTAAAATAGGCCGACGACCCCCCTACGGACAGATTTCTGCATAACTTTTGAGAGGCTAGTGAAAAAAAAATAGGAATTTTGTCCAGAAACGAGAAAACTCATCCATATTTCTCAAGATCAAAAGGGTTATCGGACTTGAGCCACTTGCCAATGAAAATAAAGCCGAGAGTGAACGAGCACATACAGCTATGAAGCACACGCCCCAGAAAAAGAACATTTATTAATATTAATAAAAATATGTTTAACATTTCAGCATTCCATCATTCCATCATACCACCATACGCTCAAAACCCACATATTCTGTCCCCAAAATAAGGGA
This sequence comes from Drosera spatulata, assembly GCA_035668315.1. Lineage (NCBI taxonomy): Eukaryota > Viridiplantae > Streptophyta > Magnoliopsida > Caryophyllales > Droseraceae > Drosera > Drosera spatulata. The sequence goes on along the minus strand of JAOVYX010016019.1, from coordinate 24,664 downwards.
CTCGTCCGTATACCTCAAACGTCACCAGGTTACCTTTCCCAAAGTTTCAAGAAACCAAAGTCAAAAGCACATACCCAAGAATCAAATCATTCAATCACCAAAACCAGGAAAACACATCATAACTATCATTACAAGCTCAAGAATCAGCAACCCAACTAAGCCCACCACACAATCCTCAAAAAACCAACACCAAAACCCCAAACTCCACAACACTCAAATCAACCAATCAACAATCAATCCAACCAAACCAAATAAATCCAATCAACTCATACTTGATATACTCAGCAAGCGGCCGCTTAAGCGGCGAGAACCCAGACGGAAGCGGAGTGTAATGCCCAGTCCTGACATTCAACCGATCATAATTCTTCAACAGAATCGGCCACTGACTCGTATCGATCGCCGGCGTCGCAGTCTGCGGCTTTATCATGAAATCCACATTATCACCATTGATTTCATCAACAGTTTCATCGTCCGCGGATTTGGAATTGGAATTGGATTTGGGTTTGGTGTCTGTCGTCGCCATTGATGGTGGAGGTGTCGGCGAGGGAGTGACGGGGGAGAGAGTTAGGGTTTTGTGAGGGGGTTGATTTCTAGGGTTTTGGTGGGGGATTGTGTGTGGGCCGTTGATGGGTTTTGGGGGATTTGGGTTGATTGGGCCTGTTGTGACGAGGGATATTGGTTTGGATTGCTACCAGGGTTGATTTATGTAAAATTTTACTAAATAAAATTTTTGAAATTGCATACGAAAAATTATAGATTTAAATGTGTCGAAAGATCATCTTAGACAGAATCCGAGAATGAACTGTTTTGACCCCGAAACAAATTCAAATGTTCACAAACACTTTTAATGATGATAAATACATAAAATCATCATCATGGACTCTCAAAATAAGTATCAAAGAATTTTCTCAAAACTTGGCACCACCCCATAACATTATTATGACAGTTTTTCAAGAAATACGAACAAATATGCTTAACTCCATAACGTAAACAATCATTCAGAAGGGTATATCTTAATACGCGTATCTTATTGTATTATACGATTTAGAGACGCTGTTTGTTGTCACTTAAGGGCGAGGCTGAGCATGTGCATGTGAAGAACTATGGTAAAAGATAACGTTTAGATTTGTTGTGTGCGGTGATACGGGTTATTATACCGTGAATATAATAATATGCATTGGAATCTTTGGACGTAGTCACTAAATATTACTGACGTAAAATACTAACTATAACTGCTGTATACTGTGTGCTAAATACTGAATGCTGCGGAGTGTTATTGCATGATATATGTTATGTCTTATTTGCTGGTATAATGAGGGTGAATGTGTGATAGGAGTATAAATCCATAATTGGTGAGATAACTCCGTGATATAAAACATAAAAAGCATTGTGTCTATCGTTTGTGTTATAAAGTGATTTGATGGCGACATTTCTTCATCGACCTTAAGAGTTCGTTTTGATATAAGGATATCTCATTGTAGGAGACCCTGGGTTGCGGTTTGACTGATCCTCTCTCGCGGATGTCCCTTTTGTTAAAGGTAAAGAGAGCTTATTTATGAAATTGAATAAGTCTCACCAAGGACACAATTATAACATTGAGGGTATTTTTTGTCTGTCGTCTCTGTATGATTAATATGACGGTAAGTATAACAAAGTTTTGAGTGAGCTGCTGAGTGCAGCAGTGCGTGAGATTTGGACTGGGGACCTGTCATGTCACAGTGTCATTGTCTCAATTTGCTTGATATAAAGGTCTTAACTACCATACTAGAAATGGTGTGACGGTAGTAAATAACATTGATGATGTTTGGAGTGTCAACTGACGTGTGATTACGAACGTTATTACGTGATATTAAATGTGCTTATATGAATAGAACGAATCACGGGTATGCTTGTGATGATAATTATAAATGTCAGATTGGTATGATAGTTTCAGAGTAATGGAACAAAGGATTCAAGTGATCATTCTCCTTTTTTTTTTCTTACCTTCTTCTCTCGTGTAACCCTTGGTAAGGGGACCGATACGTTATTGAGCTCCTATAGCTCACGGTTACTGTTTTTCTGTGTCTTTCTTATTCTTTTTGTTACAGAAGCAAGACTTTAAGGAGAAGTGTGACCTAAGATTTGATGTTAGATGTAGCTTATGTATGAAAGGTATTCTGATCTTAGAAAGAGATGTAAATTCCGTTGCAAAGGTGATATTCTGAGATATGATTGGGTGCATCAAAAGTTTCTAAACTAATGATATATAAGTGAACTTATCTTAAGTTTTTACAGGAAGTATAGTTTTTGCCTAAGTGAGGCGTTGGGCCCAGCGACAGTGACATCATATGTATTATCAATAAATAATGGAAAAATTGGGACGTTACAGAGTACATGCAAATATAAACGTCACGAAATACTCGAGTTTTATCTTATTTCTTGTTGAACACTGGAACAAGAAAGCCTTGTAAGGGGGATTTGTCTTCTTGGTTAACACAATTTCAATTACACCCGTCCTTACACATGTGTAAACATAGCACATGTTCGACACATCACTATGGTCGGTTAGAATAACATGGGCTTGAAGTTGAGGAGAAAAATAATGTCATCAAAAGACGATTAATTTGTGGGTGTTTTTTCTTGAGTTCTTCATATACATCAAATAAAAACATTGATTTACGGATAGAAATGAAGAGAATATCATCTTCAAATTTACAAAGAGCAAAGAGCTCGAAATCGAGCGGTTGAAGTGATTCTTGACTCTCCATATCAAAGGTCGTCATATTAATGTGCGAATCCGAGCTGCTCAACTTTGTTTAGCTCTAACAATAGCCCCAACAAAAAATATAGGTGAAATTGGATGAAACTATGAGTTGGTGAAATTGAATGAAAGTCAAAAGATGAATTGAATGTAATAGATGAATTCAATATGATATGGTGTTGGTAGGAACAATTTGGTTCCCCGCTTGAGAAATTTAAAGCAAAAATTTAAAGGAAAATGTGGCAATAATCGAGGTGGAGGAGACCTATGGTGTTAGAAAAATGGAAAAAATTGATCAAGGTGGTCCCCACACAAAAGGACAAGATTTTTTTATAAAATGAAAAATAACATTTAATCCTCCTTCAATTATCATTTCGTTATATTATATTCCTCTAAATTATAAAAATAGCCATTTAACTTCCTAAATTTTAAAAAAATCTTGATTTTTGACATATAATCCCCTGAAAGTTTATATTTTTTTGATAAAACCTCCCTCAAAAAAGGACATATACCTATTTTCAAATTTAAGAAGGGTTATGTGTGTATGGTTGAAAGTTCAAAAAGTTATATGCTATTTATCCTATATAAAAGTCAAAAGTTTGAGTGAAATACAAATGATGATTGAAATAGGAAGTGAAGTGTGATTTGAAACATATGTGGAGTGAATAATAAATTGAACTTGGATGAGGAATTTTTACTCAATGTTTCGGTTTTACTAAACACTTTCAGTTGACTCGTAAAAAAATCAGAAGTTGGCTTTTCGTTTTGACAAACAGGGTCATAGTCTAATTGTACGACATACAACAATTGGTATTGCCTTCTTAAAATCGCTGCAAATATTGTGCAAGTCACATGACCAAGACCAAGACCAAGACGATCTTTCAAGAAATGTAAAGCATCAACCATCAAGGAAAAAAGATCTGTCGCCTTGACAACAGTGAAACCAGGCATCGCCCTGCTTTGATGGTATGCTTTGTTTTGATAGTAACCTGCACACAAAGAGTGCAGACTCATGCTGTCTTCACGGCAAGCTCGCTGACGCTACCTACATATCAAACCACAGCACGAAAGAGAGACGGAGAATGGTTGAACGTTGGAATTCAGTAACATCTAAACCAAATTTGTGAATTTGCACGACATTAGCAGCCAGAATCTTCAGACTCCTGAATAAGAGCTAGCAATGTTTATGTTTAACTTGTATCTGAAGCTGTTCCTCCTATACATAGCCCTGGTTTAGACCTATGTAACCATACAACCAAGAAGAATAGGCATTGACACCCAAGTAGCTCCGAATCGATATCAATTCAGCATCAAAGCAGTTTGTATCTTTAAAACAGACTTTCAGACTTGATCACGGGGCTGATAGCCTTCTTCTGAGGGGATGCCGCGGCATGGTTTGATCTATCCTTATTTTTCACCCTATCTGCCAAGGTGAAACCCGGAGGAGCTGATTCGATGCAGGCTGATGGGGAACTGCGGGTTGCTGTGAACAACCTTGCTGTTGGTGTCAAGTTACTAGGCACGACAGGACTGTTTGCTATATCCTTATTTTTCACCTTATCTGCCTCAGTGAAACCCGGAGGAGCTGATCGGACGCATGCCAACGGCGAGCTGCCAGTTGATTTGCATAACATAGCTGTTGGTGTCAAGTTACTTGGCACAGGAGGAATGCTCATTCTATCCTTATTTTTCACCTTATCTGCCTCAGTGAAACCCGGAGGAGCTGATCCAACACACGCCAACGACAAACTGCTAGTTGGCATGTACAACATGGCTGTTGGCGTCAGGTTACTAGGCACAGGAGGAATGCCCATCCTCTCCTTATTTTTCACCTTATCTGCTTCGGTGAAACCCGGAGGAGCTTGCATGATACAACCAAATGGTGAACTGCTAATCGTTTTGCACAACACATCTGTTGATGCCAAGTTGGTAGCAGCAGCAGAAGTGGAGGTTGTAGGAAGCATGCCCTCCTCGATGCATTCGGTCTTGACTTTTGACAAAAGTTGGTGGCTGTGGTTCTCTTGCTTGGACGGCGGTGGAGTATGGGCATTAACCTTTTCAACAGGTTTGCTCAATAAGCCAGCTGAAATCACCCGAGGAAGGAATAATTGATTACCCTCCACGGGTTTGGGTTTAACTTGAGATACAGGTTGGACGGTCATATTCTTTTGCTCAGAAGGCATAGGAACAACGACGTCGATCTTTCCAACACTCTGCCCTCCTAACATGTCAACTTCCATGTCTTCAGCCTCGCAGGAAACCAAATCCGAGCTCTGATGCCCATTCAGCATAGGCTGACCACAATCTGAAGAACTAATACAAGGATTTCTCACAATGTTCTCTCCTCCTGACATGTCAGTGTCCATGTCGACAACCGCACTGTTGTCTAGATTCTTTGTGACCTTCAAAGGATCCTCTACCATGGTCGACTCGTGAAAGAAACCCCAGAGAAAGTGCTCATTGTTTATTCCTGAACCAAGTAGCAGCAGCCCAAAGAGCTTTAAGAAATGGAAAACAGCCATCCAGCAACAGTACTCAATTAGCCAGCATCTCAATTTTACGAAACATAGACTCAGCAAGATAGGAGTAATACTTAGAAAGAAAACTTAAAGGTAGTGACAAACTGTTGAAAATAAATTCACACGTCAAGACTTCACATACCATAATGCATGTTCGGACTCCAGGTTTTCCACAGAAGGTGCAGATGGCATACACTTAGTTTTAAGTGAAAAAACCAGGTCTGTTAGGATTTTGAGCTATACTTTGTAACTTGCCGGTTTTCGCAAATGTGATGTGCGTACTGGAGGCAAATAAACCCTTTCCCCATTTCTTTTTGAAATCCATGATCCATTTTTTTCCCCTACTCTGTAAGCAAGCAAAACTGCATGAAATCCGTAGCTTGCTCGCTTTTATCCATATCTAGACTAAATACAAAATAAAACCGTCAAGGTAAACGGGGAATGAAGAGCTCACTTTGAGAATCTCTATGCAGATGCTTAGACGTTGTAATCCAGAGCTCAACCTCGCCCATCGAACATCTCAATACACAATCATGCATCTCAATGTGCTCAACAAGGAGGGCATATATCTCTCTGGCTCTGCAAAACAAGATGTGTCAGCAACTAGGATAAAGGCCAATGTCCAGCCCGAAATATCATCATTTTTTTTCACAAAATAAACCTTTCAGCATGAGGGTAGAAATAAGATGTGTAGATAACTAAGATAAATAAACCTTTTCAAGTTCTCTTTAAAATCCATGATTTTTTTCGGGTCAATGTCTGACCTGTCAGCACGAGGGAAGAAATAAAGGCCAATGTCTAGCTCGTCAGGGATATCGCCCTCAAATACATCTCCCCAGAAGTTCCCACGAGGATGAAACTCAAACTGAAGCACTTCAGGCATTCGTTTTGAGAACTCATAGGCATTGATATGTATTTTAGACGCTGGATGGGCCCGAATTCCATCAAACTTCCCAGGTGTATCACCAATGACTCTGAAATTTCCCCTGGAAAATCCAAATATAACAAACACCAAAAATCAAACCTTAATTCCGAAATATTAACATTTTAATTTCTCCCAGGCCCAGCAATGCTGAAGGACAGAAGGAGTAGAAGACTCCAGGAAAGAAGTTTTGGCTTAAAGGTGAAGCGACTCACCGATCGCAATCGATAATTGATTCATACTTTTCTTTTGTGGCATACAAGCTACTTATTTGTGCTACGAAATAAATTTTAACAAAACGTTCTATGACAAATCATCAAAAACTTAGGGTCTATTTGATATCACTTTTTTCCCTGTCCTTTGTCCTTTGTTTTCGTTTTATTGATTGATGAAACAAAATTATTTCTTTCTGATTCCTATTTCTTAAACGAATGAAACGAAAGATGAAACAAAAAACTAGAAGAATGAGTTTTCGTTTCTGTTTCTATTTCATTTGAGCACAATATTCAAGATTCTCTTTACACAAAATCATTTTATTTTGTAAAGTGATTTTTGTTTTCACTACTTGTTTTCTGTTTCTGTTACTGGTTTTAATTTTTCTTGTTTTGAGCAGTTATGCCAAACAGTCCCTAAAGTTACATCCTTTCGCTATACCTATGTAAAACAAATGGCATGTGTACAAGGCACGAGATAGTTAGGTTTTGTAAAGGCACAAACTGGGTGTTTTGCAATATAAAATCTTATGTTTGCAAGAAGGGAGTTCACAAACATGACTAGAATAGGAATGTTATGATTACAAGAGATCCCCCATGATGACCTTGAGACATCGATTCACGTGGGAGTTTTTTTAGCCATGGGGAAAAGGTGTCTTATGTCTTGATCAAATCCTATCTTCTAAGAAACTTATAAAACAACCGAATCCAAATGCAGAGCTGCTGAAAGCAAACAGTAAATGTGTTCTTTGAAGTTCTCATGTGATAAAACTGAAGCATTAGCCAGGTTTTAAGAACTGCTGCTCATAATTTATCTTATATGATAGGGTTGCTAACCTCCATGTGGCATGCAAAGCAGGATGATTTGGAAGCCGCCTGTCGAATCTGAGGGGAGGATCCATATGTTCTGTCACTTCAGTAGTCATATTTCTTAAGTCTGAATTATCAGATACTTTAACACCTGCTGAGATTTATTTCCTCAAAATTAGTACACACTTCTGCCATAACCTTACAGGTATCATTAACTTTGCCAACAAATAATTCATAGCAAAATTTTTCACAGAACAGTGGATTTTTACAAATTAATCCACAAAGTGCTGGGTACATATTTAGAAACATGAATGGCAGTAGCTCCAACAGAAAACAGATGAGAGAGTCCAGGTTATGATGGCATGACCATTTGAAGAAGTGAAAAGGTCTTAAACTGAACTTTTAATGTATGGTGTGTAGTAAAGTAAAAGGTGCAATTATGATGTGGAGAGAAATCTGAATAAGCGTTTGAAGATGACAGCAATACATACTTGGTTTACCATGACTTCAAGGAATGCATCATAAGAAAATAACATAATGGCATTCTTTCTGTGTAGTCAATCCCACCTAGTGTGCGACCTTGTTAGATGAATAGGGAAGCCATGAATCACGTGCAGTGTAGATAGAATAACTCAAAGTGTTCATTCAAGGATGCTTCCATGACAAAAGTGAAATTTAGAAAAGGCATGCCATCATAAAATAAGAAAGATTACACTTACCTGAACTCCCAACAGGCTCATCCTGCTTGCTTGAAGATGTTGGCAATCGTGGTCTCGCAGCTGCTTCCTCCACCTTTTTGGCGGTAGCAGCCTCTGGAGTCTTCCTTCTACCTATGTATCAATGAAAAAGTACATATATCAATGAATTACACCATGTGAACACAAGAACTTAGGCAGATCACATTCATTCATCAAAGTCTATCAGTGAAAAAGTAATGCATCAAGTGCTAGCCACAAAGAATTCAAGGAACCACGCACGTCTATTATCATTTGCTTCAGAAGTAAACACCCCACATCAATGAAAATTAAAAAAAGAATGGTTTTGGGAAAAAAATAGATTCGCAATCTAGGACAACCATCGATATATAGTAGGGTGATTTGACGCTGATCTTGACAACTGTCTTAGTTTTTCCTTTCAAATATAATACAGAGTGGCATCCATTTTCTAGTTAAATAAACAACAAAAATGAAAGACCGGTAAAACAAAAACATTGATAAGAAAAGAAGGAAACAGAGATTGCTAGCGAGTAAAGAATTTGGATGCAACATAAATATATGCTTGCCTGAACTAGTGACAGGCAGATCATTATTTGCCAACGATGCCACCAGTGGTGCTCTATCTGCAAGTTCGTTCAGACTTTTCATACGTTTAGCAGAGCCCTTTTTACCTGGAACAGTGATCCACAAGTTAGCAAAGTTCAGCAATCAACTGAATCGGCAAACTGCAAGTCTGCAACAGTACAAGTTTACGGCGTACAACCAAGATCAGATTGAAATTAAATATAATTTAATATGAGACGATATAAAGCATAAATCGCTCATCATTGCAAGGAAAGAATGAAATTTAGCAGGGGAGAGGAAAAATAAGCACGTGACTCTAATTTCATGCATGTGTAACCTGTTCCCAACATTTTTTAGCAACCTCAATCAATTAAGAAACAAAATGGACCATGCACCGAACCAAAGTAAGGATGATTGTAGTGCCGTCTGATTATCGGATTGAGGCTGATTTTAGATTCATCCAGCCTCTAATTTCGTCTTATCAAGAACCTAAAACATGCCCAAATTACAAAAACATTATCTCTACCACAAAAATGAAGTATTGAACTTAGAGCTTTGAGCAGAACAAGGGCCTGGACTAGAAATTGCAAGCTCCTTAATCGTAAGACCTCTCAATAAGGTGCTCTATATACCATTTTCTTAACCAGGGACATCTGTGCATTTGGCTGAGGAATTCTTTTTTTTTTTTTTTTTAGATTTCAGAATGCTTTGGTATCTCCGTCAGAGGAGAAAATCCAACAGAGATATACAAGCATCAGTTAAAGCAGTTGGATGAAGAATACTAGCATCGCTGCATCAAAGAGAAAATCTACATTAGCGGAAACACATAAAATTGCATGGGTAAAAGAATATAAAAATGTTTTTGAGTCAGCAAGAGTGCAAATACAGACATGAGCAAAATGTAGCTTGCCTGAGCTAATTACAGTAGGATCACGTTTTCTTTCTGATGTTCCTGATGGTGCTCTGTCTACTTTCTCCAAATTTTTCCCTGGTGTAGAGAGAGCTGCAGAGCCTGCAGTACTTCTTTTATCTGACGCAGAGATATTATTACCTGACCAAGTTACAAGAACAGCAGATGAAAAACAAGATCTCTAAACACCAAATGGGGGCAATAGAATTTAATCGAGAAGAGTCTGTCGTTTTTAGTCGATGAGGATCATCATATCATCAACTCTAAAGACTAACTCAAAATGGCTCCTTAAAAGCAAATCTACCAAAATGTCAACCAGATTCATCACCAAAACAACTAAACCAAAAGGTCCACTCCCAAAATTATTACAATAACCGTTCAAAAACGATAACTTCAACACTGAACAAGAACTACACCTTTATGTTCAGAACTAAGATTATTGTTGAGAATACTAGTTCTCATCAGTTGATACTTGATATTGTCTGCATTTATATCAGGTCCCCATTAAATGGAAATTGCCATATACAATGGTTCTATATATCGGATAGCGAATGACAGTTAGAGGTATCGAAGCATATTGGACAACAGATAACAAACACTTTAGCAGGGTTATCACCGAGCATCAAGCATCCTTAACACTTCAATTACATAAATGTATCAAACTAGAAAATTGCAATCATCTAATTGGTATGCAAAATGTTCAAACCTTAAACGCTTTAGTCCATACCCCCTCCGGCCCATAATATTGGATGGAACAATGAAGTTTTTTCGAATGCGCGTTGAATTTGTGGTAATTGTAGCAAATGTTTTGTTTCTTGTGGGACGGAAGGAGTAGTATTTACGATCAAGTCGCCCAAATAGAAATTTCCAAGAATCCAATAGGATTCAGAGAATATTTCAAGTCTTCACACATAGAACATACGATAGAGAAGAAAGCCAGATATGAAATGGAAGTTAAGGATTTAAGCAATAATCTTTACTTGGAAGTCAAGGACAGGAAGTTCCATTGATGAAAAAGTGTTTCCACGTGAAGCAAACAACTCAAGCATTTTTGCAACGTCCAAAGAATTTGAAATAGATAACATCAATATGAGTTGCCTGTAAAACATTTCAAGTCCTACAAATTACCTTTACACATTTGATTTTGCATGCTTGGACTAGGACCACAGGTCAATGTGTTGCTACGACCAGGAGTCTGTGGCTGTCGGCATGATGGAGGTGTCTCGGGACACCTTTTTGACATGCAACCCATGCTCCTTGCAGAACTTGAGACAGAGATGGGTTTACTTTCCGACTCATTTCTATTTGATACAGAACCCACCCCAATAACTTCTTCTGGGGAAAGATACTTGACTTTGGCCTTGATTGGGGGTTGCTTAATCTTTGCCCTCGGCCATCTAATATCACGATGTTCACCAGGAACTACAGAAGGACCTTGGAAAAAGCAAATAAACTGAACAAGGACAGCAAGGATCTCAGAAAAAGAGAACAGAGTCTTTTGACATACCAGGCTTCAGAGAAAGTGTCAGGTTTCCTAGTTTGCATTCTTCACAAACCCAAGTTTCCGTTCCCTCACACTCAATCCTTTTCATGCAGTAACTAAAACAGAGAGACATGGCATCATCAAGATAATGGTCCAAAATGTACCTTCATCTTCAAAGATTGCATGCATTAATCAGACGAAAAGCATAGTACTCAATCGGCTCCACTGACAAAGATACATTGGTGTTCTCATCAAAGAACCATCATTTCCTCATAAATGAATCATTAAAAAGAATCCCAAGTTTTTCTATTTCTGCCTTTTTTTTTTAATCTAAAAGAGAAAAAAAAATTAACTACATGTTGAGGCAACAGAAATACAAGGAGCCAAAAACCCACTGAAACAACAATGACAGAGACGCTCATTCATGAAGAGAACTAACAACATTTATGAAACAGGATATAGATACAAAAATAAGTGGCATTTACTCATCATTTTAAGCAGTTAGGATTGTCCTCAAACAATAGAATTGTGCATCTGTCATTCAAAGAAGATATGATATGAGCATGCGCTGCTATTCATCTTGGGTTAATTCGCATCTAAAGCACAATACAACCTAGCCAGAGTCGTATTGGCAAGATGTTGGTTTCTCTTGCACACATAGCCAGAGTTCGTGTAAGATGCAAAACAAAGCATAAGCTAGTCTCACATCTCTCTAGAAGGGGAACCAGCCATGACACGACACCCATTAAACCCAAAAAAAAAACTTTCATCTAAAATAAACCCAAGCTTTTCATCAAGATGACCTGTAGATTGAAAAATTTGTACATGAAACAATTTCCACAAGTTGTTATCAACTAACAAAGACATCCAAAACGAGCAAGAAAGCACCTACGGGTCCATATTTACTTCCACCATGGTCAAACAACCAACGAGATTAAGATGATTCCACTATAACTATAGACAGACATAAAATGTCAGATAGAATAGCTAGTTTATGCCATCATTCACTTTTGAAGTAGCCTCAATGTAAAATATTTACAACAAATATAGCACAGCCAATAATAAGCCGGCAGATCAGAAGAGAGCTTTACAGACACTAAACTCAATTAAAGCAGAAAATGATTACAGTATTATAAACACCAACATGACACAAATGTAAACAAGATGCATCTGATGATGAGCTAATCAAACATTAAACAGGTAGAAGAAAGAGACTGAAGGCACCTCACCTATGTTCACGAGACACATTACATTTTGAGCAGACTTGGAGCAGTTCTACAAACCCAACAGCACCACATATTTCACAAGGCTTCTCCTGCATGAGATAAAAGTTCAAAAGAGAAGTCTCCAATAAGTTGTTCTGTAAGGTACAAGATATTGATACTAGTTAGAAGCTGTCGCTAAGGGGTAGTATTTCAAGTAAAATTGTTTTGTCTACAAATCATAGCACAGTGACGCAGAAAACACAGAACAGAAATATGAAACACCTGTTAGGACGATTTTTCAGTCAACTGACCCAACTCAGAACCCATCGAGAGCATTTAGGGAGTACCCACTCTAAACTTGCACAGTGAGAAGGTCGCTGATACCAAAATTTTTAAGCTTATACACGCAGGTGATGTAGTTAAACTCTAGTTGATTCTGCAGTGATTCATGTATTTAGTTGTATTCCTTGGAAGGGAGTGGAAGAAACAAGGAATTTATTGCTGCATCGTTAATAATTCATGTAAAAAATTAACATATGTATTTAGAAAGGAAGGTGCTTCAGCCACATCAGTCACTTGACCTTGGTGAAACCCTCAGGAGTCGGATCATTTACTCCTGCTCAGCTGGTACCCCACAACTCACTTTGTACTCAAAGGTTTCCATATAAGCTCACTCCATCTGTAATATACATGCCCAAATGCTGCTTGACATCATTTTAGTGGAAACTTGACATACAATATCTTTTCAAATTGGAAAACAGCACATTAGACATGATGCAACAAACAATAACTGCCCCCAACAATCAATACAACAGCAGACACAGTAGCATAAGTTTCACAAATATCACCCTAGCTCTAAGAGAACTGGTAAAGTCCACCCTTTTTTACACTCCAAACTCAGACTCATAACATCCCAAAAATCAAACGACAACAGATTAAAGGCACGCAACCGACCCCAACCTCAAAGCCACCACCAGATTGCATGGCAATTTGTTCATCACAACACCCACATACGTAACCAAACCAACACTTGAAGACAGAGTCTGAGAAATGAGAAAACAACAAGTATATTCTCCTCAAATTGAACATTTCAGCCATCTAATTGCTCAATCCAACACATTTCAACTCATTCAACAACTCCAAGGACAAACTATGTCAAGGAACCTTCTTAAACCAGCTCAATCAAAAGCTTAAGCTCATTATTTTCTCTACCAAATCTCAAACAAACACCACTTTCAAACTCCTAGTGGAGCTAACCCATGTCACACCTACATTGATACCACATTCTAAAACCAACTACCAAAGCCTCAAACTCATGGCAGAAGTCCAAAAACATCAGCATCTAAACAATATTCCTCAACCAATTTTCCCCATATCAATCATTTAATCGCTCAGTCAAACCCATTTCCACTCACTCAACTACTCCTCGGGCAAAACATATGGAGGAACCTTCTCGAACCAACAACATGGAAAAGCTCAAGTAACTTGTCTTCTCAACCAAGACTCAAACAAACCCCACACACCAAATAATAAACATAAGGGAATCCCAAACTTCGATCTCCCGACCCATGTCACACATGCTCTAATACCATATTCTAGCACCAACTCTACCACAACCTCAAACACATGATAATAAACCTACATCAACAATATACATCCACCCATCACATACCCAGTTTCAATCACCATACATGCTTCGAACCCACTGACCCATGTCACACTAACCAACTCTACCACATCCTCGAACTCTCGATAGAAGCTCCAAAATAATTTTAGCATCAACATGTCAACAATTGTCCTCCTCTAATTTCACCATTTCAACAATCAAACCCTAGGGCACACCAATTCCTCTCCTATTCTCCCCTCATTTACCAAAACTAGCAAGTAAAAGCAACATCAACAGCAACAACAGAGACGAGCCTCAGTGTCACGGCTCACCGTGTCCGTGTTCGTCGGCGACTCCGCCATCGTTGAGCGAACTCGAACTCGTCCACGTCAGCCTCGCCACTGAGAGTCCGCCGAGCGCGGCGGCGAGCTCAGCTCCTCGCTGGGGTTTGTATGGGTTCAGTGCAGTGTCGGAATTGGGAGTGCGGGGGAGCGTGTGGGGAGAGGAGTGATTGGGTGTGTGCGGGTCCATGGGAAGGGGCTGTGGGGGACGGGTTTGGATGGTCGGATTCGGGTGGGTGAGGGAGGAGCGGGGTTTCGGGATTGGTGATGGACGGTTGGATTTTCGGGATTTTGAGGGATTGATGGAGGAAACGAATTTTGACCGATATTTTTGTACAACTTGTTTTACTCAAACTGTTCGTGAATTATTGAGTGTAGTTTAACTTACGTAGTTTTATGCGATGGATTTAATGAAAAACGAATATTGTTAGATATATATATATATATATATATATATATGAAAATACAGAATTTTGTTAGAAATATTTTTTTTTATGAAATAAAATCAATCTCATAAATTTCATGTATATTCGAATGGAATAAATCAGAATCCATATTGTATAATATTATTTTTAAAAATGTTGTTAGAGCTGTGGGACAAGGGGAGTAATAATATGGATTTTTCGTTATCTCGAACTCTTGATGAATATGATTACACATCCAGTAACTTTAGGACTTGGATTCTAACTGTTAGACTCACTCAGACATATCCCCGTCAAGATCTAATGTAGGCCTAAATAAATGGTTGGAATGATTATGATTCTTGACTTTTTATATGTATCAGATTCAAGCCCCCTCAACCCTTCTATTCTTATATGTGCATTCATATAATTATATAGAGGATAAAAATAAATGGATTTGATAATTATTTATTTATGAAGATTAGGGTTTTGAAAAGCTCATTAAGCTCAAAACTAAATTTGAGCTTAGCTCGTTAAGTGCTCGTTCGATTATTAAATGAGTCTAATATGAATAAGATTCTCAATTCATTTAACCAAATAAACGAGCTTGAACATACCCCTGTTCAGCTCAGCAACTCGACTCGTTAGGCTCGATAAAGTTTCGAGCTCGGACTCGACTTGATAAAAGCTCGATAATGACTCAAAATATACATAAAATTGAAATACTTATGTATGTATTGAATACTTATTTTTATTTACTAAAAACACTATAATACACGATTTTTTTCTTAAATTAAAATGAACCGAGCCCTTAATGAGCCTTAAAGAAACAAGCCAAACGAGCCGAGCCCTTAACGAGCTAGAGCCGAGCCAAGCTTGAGTCGAGCCGAGCTTTGCTTGTTTATAAATGAGCTCAATCCGAACATGGGCAGACCAAACAGCTTAACGAGCTTAGGCTAGCTCGGTTCGAGCTCGATTCGTTTTACACCCCTAATGAAGATGATAGAAATTAAGAATAAACCTAAAATTTGATGAGATTTTAAAAAAATTATTGAAAGATACTTATTTATAAAATATACTATTAAGATTTTTTTTCAACTTCATAGGATATTTATTTTATTCCGGAAAATAATATTATAATTTGACTCCATTTAAAATAAATACGACAAATGATTCACTTATAAAAATAAATATTTAAATCTAAAATATCCGACAAAATTATAAACTCTCACATTTTCGTTCAATATATACTATAGATTAATTTGCATTTTCCTTTTGCAATCCAAAAACCAAAGATAGATCATGATATGGTGTCTAGGCTAAGGTCTTTTGATCTCTATTATTTGATCATGCATCATCTATTTCAAGATTACCCTTGAAATGAGTAGTACAAGACACTAGAATGAATTAAAAGATGATAGCCAACATCTTCACTTCATCCACTTAATCATTGTCAAAGAACATTAACATCATATCAAGGGAAAAAAAGGAGGATACAATTCTTTCAATCTTAACGAGGACATCTTAAAGCAATAACCAATATATCTAACCATTGCCCTTTCCCTTAAGACATAGCGTGTCTGCTGCAGCAGCCTCCCTCTTCCGTGATTTTCCCTTATGACATAGCTTGTCTGATGCAGCAGCCTCTTTTTTTTGTGATCAGCCCAACCGCACAAACACGAGCATAAAGCTCATGAGACTGATGATCATAGAACACAAGATGCTACATTGAGTTGCTATGACCGCTTTACTCTCATCGTTGATGCCCGGTCCTGACGTGCCGAAACCCCCACCAACACCAACAAGCGGGCCAACGTTAGGATTTGTACCTGTAGTCGAAGTCGTATTGGTATGAGGTGAGATGGTGCTGCCAGTTGGTACGTTGCTTGGAACGTTGCTCGTGGTGGATGCGCTGGTTCAGCAAAAGAGAATATGATTATATGAAGTGAAAAGTTGTGTTTACCTGAGCTTGAATGAGTTCAATCTCGGAATTCGATTTCCCATGATCTATTTTCCACGTGAAAGACTATAATTTCAATCTCAAGAAAGATTTGCTTTTGTCATTGCCGAGAGTATGCGTGAGTTCGTTGGTTACCCATACAACCATAAAGAAAGACAAAAGGACAAATCAAGAAAAGCGGTGTACGAAAGAAGAGGTTCTACCTTGCAATATTAGGATAAACACATCCCGGATAACCTGTAAAAACAGATCAAGTATCAGGGACAATGCCCACTAATTGCCCATAAACTTTGCAATGTTCTGTTTGAACTTCATCAGTAGTTGTGCATTGTAATGAATTTCAGATAGCGAATTTTATGCTTGTAGACAGATCTCCCCTATAAGTATGCATCGCTTCGGTCATAGATGCTCGACATATATCATTTCATAACACCAAACAATTGCCAAATATCGAGCCGCAAACATCATTGAACCAGGCAACAGATTGTAACGTATGCAAATGATTCAATTTGCTACCTATCCACCACACCAGCGAGCCAATGCTTATCTATTACACATAAAATTCGAGACCGAGATTGTGTAACTAGATTTCATCCCTTCCTTACATTGCAACAACTCTCCTATTATCATGAACTGGATTACAGAATCAAAAATACGAAAATACTTACTGGGATCCGATCCAACGACAGCAGCAGTGCCACCGAAGTCGCAGGTGCCACCAATTTCACCTTTCTTCTGGAAATAGCTGTTGACAGCGTATGAGCAATGAGCCCTGACGGTGTCTGGATTGAAACAAGCACCCTTTGGTTTGACAGGGTTGCAGTCAGCTCCTGCTCCACAAGCGTAATCTAACGTCTTCTGCAAAACCACGTCGCTTAGTCCTTCCTTGCATACACACCATGCACCTATAGACGAAAAAGAAAAAAGGTCACTAAGAAAATTATTCTTTTACATTCCAGTAATCCCAGACGAAGTTATGAGCAAGTCATCAAATAATGAAACTCATTCCGTTCCTGGAGACGAATCCAATCCTTTTAAACGGCTTGGTATCAATAAATTTCATTCATCTCAATGAGTAACAACTTTCATTCAGGTTTATTTTCTACGCATTAAAAAAAAATAAAAATGCTAGCACTTTAGCAACAAAAATTCGCACTTGGCCCACATGAAAGCAACCTTTCTTTATAAGTCGTTTCCTTCCTAACCGTAAGTTCAGAGGTTCGAGATCTTATAACATCGGAAAACAACCTCTTTATATAAAAACAAGAGTAAAACTGCGTATATGATCCTATTTTACAAAGATGTCCTTCCTATACTCTATACTTGATAGGATTATATGAATATGTTTTTTTCACACGAAAAAGCTGAGAACGAACAACACAACACAACGATACATCCAAAACAAGACAACCGAATACAAAGGCATATCTGTGTCACCGTATAAATAGTACTACCACTTTTGTAACAATCACATGACTGAACTTACTAGCATAATTAATTTCTCAATTTAGCAGGACGATAAATACGACTAAAGATCGCGAGTTCAAATCTCCAAAATTCCTGTTTATTTGGCACTTAGTATGAGGTGGGCTGGGCCCAACGGGCCACCTTACTATACGAATAGTACATCTGGATCTTCCGTCAAAAGTCTGAGAGTTTTTGACACAGCTGGTTAAACAATTATGTACCTAATAAAAATGACATGATAAATCGAAGAGATAGAGAACAATGTGCATACAATTCTGTCGATTGAAAGACGACGAGGACACGGCGACAGTTGCAGCTACAGCTCCAACCTTGGCTGAAAAGCTGCTAGTCACGGCCAAAACCATGAAGTGAAGAAATGTGAGCTGAAGTAGAGTAGCTGCCATTGATGAACTAGCTAAGGCTTTAGCTCTTGTTGGCCACCAAGTTAATCAACAATGGTGGCTGCTGCTGCCCACTTGCAGTGGATTTGAGTGAAAGGTGTGGAGAGTGAGAGGGTGAGTACTCAAGTGAGTGAGTGAGTGAGTGAGGGTGGCAGTGAATGGAGTGTGGGGCTGTCGACCGGTCCGCCCCACGATGTGCAACTATCGTCTCATAAGGATAGGCACTTGCTCTTTAATTGGTATTGAACGGATTTTTTCACACCTGAATAAACCTTAAACACATGATAATAAAGATGCACTGCATTATTTCGTCACAACAAACACATTCAGTGCATCACTGAACGAAATTAGGGTCACACTGTCTAAATTATTTTGACGAATTGTGTTTCTTATTGAAGCGCACTGACGAGGGTTGAGACAAGGGTCGAGTTCAGGTTATTAGTACTCCCTCCGTCCTGAATCTATTACGAAAGATTGACTTGTTACGATTACTAACAGATGGATTGATTTTGTTAGTTTTGATAATTTTATCCTTGTGAGTGTAGAAAAAAAATGAGCGGATGAAGAGAAAAAATAAGGATGGAGAAGATGCTGTGATATAAAATAGGGATATTTGAAATTTTTTGACACTAAATTAGTATTATTTATAAAAACTTTATGATTTATGTGGGATATTTATTTTTATGAAGTGTCATAAATTTATCCAAAATGAAAAAAAGTACTACCTTCGTCCCAAAATATAACGAATGGTTTGACCCGACATTCGGATTTATGTATGTAGCTTGTAAATGAGATTCATGAGAAAGAATGAGAGAGAAGAAAAAAAAAGGTGATAGGTGTACTGTCATAAATGTTGATTTATTTTGATATTTTTTTTTAAAAAATATTATATTAATTATATTTTGAAATAATTTAAATAAAAAAATATGATTTATATATAAAAAAGGAACTACCTAAACTCAAATTATAATTTATGTAAGACGTAGTATAAGTTAATTTATGTTTATTCAAGTCAATTAGTTTCAGAATCCAAGGTTTGTGTAAGACTAATTTATTTTCTCGTACTAGCAAAACATCAATTGTGGATTTCTCGCGTTGAACACCTCCACCGTGGGAACCCCTTCTCTTCGCCGGAACTCAGCCACCAAAACCACCAAATCTCCGACGGCGCCGGCGACGATGCTGCTTCAACTCCCTCGATTGACGAGTTCTCTCAGAGACCCCTTCGACACCGACCACGCCTATCTTCGGTGCAAATCGATCCTCCAAGCCGCACTCAAACCCCAAAGGTATGAAACAAACCGAAAATCATAGACGCAAAATTTGGAATTAAAGTTTGTTGAATGAAGCAGAGTGATTGTGTGTTGTGTTTTTTTTTTGTAGTTCGGCGAGGTCGTTGGATGAGTCGGAGCTTGCGAGTATAAATGGGAAGAAGGTTGGTTATGATGATGATTGTAGTGCTCAATGATGTTGTTGCCTGTGGATTTTGTTTACAAGTGATTGGAACATGATTGCAGTTGCGCAGTCCTTTGAAAACTCTTGATTGTTTATTTCGTGTCAGTGTAAGTTTATGAAAGAGAAAGTTTTCAAGTGACGGTACAAAAGTGACCGTAAGATTTCGCGTGATTTGTAACTGTATGAAAGAAAAAGTTTTCAAGTGATTGTACAAAAGTCATAGTCAGTCTTGTGCTCTTTTTCTTATGATTGTGAATTGAAAATGTTGCTTGATGGTGTATAAATGGGAAGAATGTAGGTTATGATGATTGTATTGCTCAATGATGTTGTTGCCAATGATTTGTAGTTTCCTAGTAATTGGATATGATTGTTGATCTCAGCGATTTTGTGTAGTTGTTTGCAAGCTTTGACTATATATTTGGTGTCATTGTAGATGTGTGAAAGAGAAAGTTTCCAAAATGACTGTACAAAAGTGATTGTCGGATTCCACGCGGTTTGTAACCGTATTAAATAAAAAGTTTTGAAGTGACTGTACAAAAGTGATTGTCATCAATGTTCTTTTTCTTATGATTGTGAATTGAAAATGTTGCTTGATGGCGATTTTACTTTGTGTAGTTTTGAGTTGATTAAGGGGGTTTTGTGTGGTGGTTTTGTGACTTGTGTTGTGTGAACAGCCTCTCCTGCAGTGAGGCAGGCGTACAAGCAGTTCGTTGCTGCTGTTGTGGAGCTGATAGACGATGAGGTGGATTCGGATGAGTTCCGCGAAGTAGCATTGACTGCTTACAGGCTTTTTAGTGGGGATGGAAGAGACGAGGATATTAGCAGTACGGGAATTGCAGAAAAGAAGTAGTTTGTTCTCTATTTTACTTTGCGGATTTCTTTTATCGATTACAAGTCTTGATCGTCATTATGGTCAATGTTTAATTTGTAAATTACTTGTCAAGTGCAGGGCTGAGTTGCAGAGAGTTGTCGGCCATTCTATCTCTGATGTGGGACTGCAGAAAGTGATCTCCATTACTCGGAATCTAGTCCGCTTGCAGCCTCAGGATCATCTCGTCTCTATTGCTTCTTCAGATCAAAGTGTGAGTTGTGGCAGCAAGGATGTAGAATTTGGTGCTGAGCTTGATTTCAGAACCCCGTCTCGGTTCTTAGTAGATATTCCTGTGGAGGATGAGAGTTTGGGAGAGGAGAGCACAATACCGTCAATTTCACTTCAAAAGGGTGGCATGATGCAGGAGCTGCCACCAAAATGTAGCGCCCGGTAATGCGTATGATTTGAAATGGTTGAGAAAAGTATGTGAACAAATAGTGAAGGAGAGCTCGTCGGAACTTCTAGGAGATGATTTAGCCATGGCCATTTGTCGGGTTCTTAATTCTGATAAACATGGGGAGGAGGTATGGGTTGAAACATTTGTTTTCACTGGTTATTACCCGTATAGATCTTGATCACGCACCTTGATTTACCCTTGTTCGATTGTCATGCTATTGCATTTGTTCCAGATAGCGGGTGATTTGATGGATCTGGTTGGGTATGCCTCTTTTGAAACGGTGCAGGATCTTATCTCAGTAAGTACATGACCAAGTTATTTATTTATTTTTGTATTTTTGAAATGAGCGAACTTTTCATTAAGCCATCCCAAAGCATGAAGTACAGACAGATCTGTTTATCCCCTATACGTCAATAATAAACAACAAAGATTAAAAAGAAACCTGTAGGTCAGCATTACAAATATCTCAATAATCAAGACCAAAGTCAAGACTCGAGAGCATCCCAGCTTTTGCAAGTTACTCGTTTTTTTTGTAGCTTTTGTCTTCTCTTTCCCCCCATAGTTTGGGTTAAAAAGGAAGTTGATGATTAGAATATTGTTCTGAAATTCTTCTGATGATATTGTAACAGTTGTACGCTGGATGACCTCCATTGTTTGGTTTGACGTGAAAAACCTAACTTCATAAATCAAGTATACTGTGATTCTGTGAATGATAACTTCTTAACATTCTCGGCTCAAGTTTTTCTTCTCTCTTTATTTCTTTACTTTTTTTTGGTTTGAAGACTTCTCGGCTAGTTGGTGGCGGTCAGGCAAATTAGTTTCTGCCTATTTTTCCTTAATTACAAACTTAATTTTATCATAATTCTCACAGTGGTGCAACATTGTTTTTCTTTCAGCATAGAAAGGAGCTTGTTGATGCAATTAACCATGGTTTAATGGTGCTTAAATCTGATAAATCTGCTTCAAACAGTCAGATGCAGATGCCTAGCTATGGAATTCAGGTACCTTGGTAATGCTATTTAGTGAAATTTTAACTCGATGAAATTTGGTGTAACTACAACTTGTGTGCGAGATTTTCGCAGGTTACTGTACGAACTGAATTGGAGAAACAGATGGATAAACTGCGGCGGAAAGAGGAACGAAGGAATAAACGCGGAGGAGCATATGGATTGGAGGATGATGTATCTGCAGCAAGCTTTTCTTCATTAGTCGAAGCAAGTGAAAAGGGAAATCTGTTTGACGATTTGATAGGAAGTGGCCAAGGTGCAGAATCATTTTCTATTTCAGCTCTTCCACAAGGAACTGAGAGAAAGCATTATAAGGGCTATGAAGAAGTAATAATTCCGGCTATACCCACTGCTCCAATGAAGCCTGGGGAAAAGCTGGTATTTGGCATCTATAGATGTTGGTTTATGACTTGCTCAAATTATTGTGTCCTTGTTTATTTTTGAATTCAATGTTGATTGGAACTTCTTTTATTACAGATTGAGATAAAGGAATTGGATGACTTTGCTCAAGCTGCCTTTCAAGGCTACAAATCTCTTAACCGTATCCAGAGCAGGATTTTCAAGACTGTTTACTACAGTAACGAGAATATATTGGTGGGTGAAATGTAGGATCATTTATTTTGGCACTAACAGCAATTGTAATGCTCCCGCAATCTCATAATGTACGTTTTTTTTTTCAGGTCTCTGCACCCACCGGGGCTGGAAAAACTAACATCGCTATGATCGCTATTTTGCATGAGGTATGTGTTTGGGATGGAAAAGCTAACATCAGTTTGATTACTAATATCTAACTCCTTGGTTCCTTCAAAGTCCAGTCAACTTATATATTACGTGCATATCTTGTTGCATGTTTCATTCCATTGCATTGTCACCATTGTCATTGTTCAATGGCTGTGCTGTTTCAGATCGGGCAGCATTTCAAGGATGGTTACCTGCATAAAGAAAAATTTAAAATAGTTTATGTTGCTCCTATGAAGGTAGATTTGGGCTTTTCCTTCTGCCTTTCAAAGTTCCATTTTGCTGTACTTACACTACCGATTTTCACCTCTCTTGAGTTTTCCTTTAGGCATTGGCCGCAGAGGTGACCTCTGCATTTAGCCATCGTTTGGCTCCACTAAATATGACAGTGAAAGAGCTTACTGGTGACATGCAACTTTCTAAGCATGAACTTGAGGAGACTCAGGTACATTTGATATAATTAAAAGCTGTCTTGCATTGTCAAAGTTCTCTAGGATTCTATGTGGCTCACATTTCGGTTCTTTTTGAATCAGATGATAGTGACAACACCTGAAAAGTGGGATGTCATCACACGCAAGAGCAGTGATATGTCGCTCTCTATGCTTGTGAAGCTTCTAATTATTGATGAAGTACACCTCCTGAATGACGATAGAGGTCCTGTCATAGAGGCGCTAGTCGCTCGAACCCTCCGTCAGGTGATGCGTAATAATATAGGAACTTTGCTGTATGTTCTCCAAGTTGCATTATTGATCTTTGTGAAACTGGTTATAACTCATGTTGCTGCCTTGGTCGTCTGTTTAACATGAGGTTTTTGAGTGTCTCTTTTGCGGGCCAAAGCTTATACATTGAATATTGTAATGACGATGCATAATGATGTTTCTTTTGGAACCTCTCTTTTTTTAAACACGTTGTTTCGGTGTGACTCTTAAGGAATGAATAGAGGAGCAGGAGTTTGTTTAGAAGACAAACTTTGATTGCATATCAGGCTCTGAACTCTCGTCTCCATCTAGCACTTCTATGTTTTGCTGTTCCTATTGCTGCCTAATAGTATGATTTCGTTAAGCAAAGGAACAATTTCCATTGACTGTAAGAGAGGGTAGAATGTTCAGTGGACACTGCTTTAAAAGGTGGGAGATCTGCCAAGGCGCAACAGGTCATAGAGCTTAGGTGAGAGGTGCCAAGACTCATGGGTTACGGTTTCTTCAGGACATAGAAAATTAATGCTCTACAAAATAGCACAAGCTATATAACAAAACCTGTAAGATGAGGCAGAGGAAGAAAATGAGGAAAGGAAAGTGAAAGCCTTGTTATATAAGGAAAAAAGGCAGGATATCTATCACTATATTGTTTGGGGTAGGCAAAGTTGTTTGGCTCTGCATGCTACTTGTGATACATGTTATCATTTCTGATTCTTGATTTTTTCTCCTCGTAGGTCGAGTCTTCCCAGTCCATGATACGCATAGTTGGGCTTTCAGCTACTCTTCCAAACTACTTGGAGGTTTCTTCACCCATACTTAATATATTTTCCGGTTTCTGAGAAAGGATTCACTATGATCTCAAAATGTCCATCATTACAACTAAAACTCGAATATTTTCTTTACTAGGTTGCGCAATTTTTGCGGGTGAATCCAGATAATGGGCTTTTCTTCTTTGATTCAAGTTATCGTCCTGTGCCTCTTGCGCAACAGTACATTGGGATAAGTGAGAAAAACTTTGCGGCACGTAATGAACTGCTTAACAGGATATGCTACAAAAAGGTTACCTGAAGTGCCCACCTATCTATTGTTGGCATAGTTCAGTACATTTTCACCCTTATCAAGTCTTATTCTTGCATTGCAGGTAGTTGAGTCATTAAGGCAAGATCATCAGGTGATGGTTTTCGTGCATTCTCGAAAAGACACTGGGAAAACCGCTGAGAAACTGGTATGGTTCTTCTGGA
>JAOVYX010016018.1:0-25913 GCA_035668315.1 Drosera spatulata | reverse complement strand
ATATTATAATAATTTTTTAATTTTAATAATTGTTTTATTTTATTTTATTTAAACTAAAATAAATTAATTTTTTAATATTTACACTTTTTGTATTTTATAAACTATTCTTTATCACAAAAATATTACTTTTATATTATTTTAATGGTATAAAAAGTTTAGAGAATGTAATTTTAATTCTTCAAATATAGGAAAAAATATAATCCCTCTGTCCCAAAAAAAGATACAGCATATACATATTCTACATTATTCTATACGCATGAGTATAAATCTCGTTTTTATATCAAATCACGTCTGATCGTCCCGCAACATGTATTAGGTTGAAATACATAACTTACCCAATCATTGATATTTCACGATAAATTTATAAAAAATTATATTTGATCGTCGTTATATGCGTGTTAAATTTTGTATCGACATGCGTATCATGTCAAACGATTACAACCTTTCTACGACGGAGATAATAGAATATAGAAAATCAAATAAAATAAGGATAAGAATTTATTACGTGATCCATTTTTCACAAACTCTTTATTCATAAGAATAAAAATCCATATAAAGACACTGCTGCGAATGCTCTTGTGGCATCACGTTTGAACAAATCACTCCCTAAAATGAATTTACAAAACGACTACACAAACTGAAAAAGGTGACGGTCGCCTGTCAACTACCATATTTCAATGTCCAGGAAGAGTTTCACACATTTGAATGCGCTCGAATCTAGAAATAGATGTTCTTTCCAAGAGACCATGTTTCATCACGAGAAGAGAACCTGAATTTCCAACGCGTGGATCAATTTTAAACAAAATGCTAGTATCAAATTTCAGTTCAATGAATCCTATAATCCTCTTTACTCATCAGACAAATGGAAGCAGCGCGATAGACCACAGGATTAACATCAACAAAATGAGCTCCATAAGCTTGATGTTTCGAATTGTCAATAAACTACTGTTCAGTTTTCGACCATAAAAGGAATTGCTAATGTGACGCTGATTAATCTGCACAGCCAGGGCAAAAGAAACCTAATCTAAGTAGAAGAGGGTTACGATCTTCCTCATGTTTTTGGCCTCTTGGCATGTTTCCATGAGTAGTTTGCTGTCATGGAAGGCAAAACATATTACCTGCCGTACCCTCGAAATGATGTCCATGTTGCACAACCTGCAGTTTGTATAAACAACACAATCAGACAACTCCTTGCTCATGAATCATAAGTAGTATATCCGCAAGTGTTTATGACACCATGTTGCATGACAAAGATGGCGGAAAAGAAGGGGAAGAGATTGCAGAAGAGACACGCATGAAGCTACACAGTCGATTTCTGATGCAACGATTGCTAAGAAATTTAGAGGAAAGAGATATCAAAACAACAAGATGCCTCCTAGGTGTTTAGGATCATCTAATACCCACCTAGACTTTTTAGAGAATTGGCATTGACACATGCTCAACACATAATTGTATTTATCTTATTACTTCAATTCTCATCAAGGCATAAGCTAAGTGTTCTCTAACAATCTCTGCCACTAAGTGACTAACAGCTTCATGAGAACTATGCTCAGCCATCAGATATGTCGGTCTATGCTCACCGCGCTAAGCCTAACTAGGATTTCATCATCGTACCATTTTAAAAAATCTATATCCAAAATGTTCTTTCTTTTTTGTCTTTTTTTTTTTTTATTTCCCTCACAGGTCCAAAATTGTGTTTCATGATATATGTCGAAGCTTTATGCGAGATAATCAAGATGAGTTTTCACCAAGATGGGTTTTCTCATTAATACGATTAAAAGGATTAATATAAAGTTGCACACTATCAGACCGAAGGGGCGAGACAGCAGCACAGGTGTCAATCTAATGATAGTGAATCTAACTAACTGGAAGTGGTGGATGATCAGCATCAAGAGGAAGGCAAACTACACATCAAGAGAACCTAACTAACTGGAAGTGGTGGACGATCAGCATCAAGAGGAAGGCAAACTACACATTAAGAGACATATTTTCAAGGCGAAATCAGAGATGATAAGAATCAAAGGAATTATATCTCAGGAATTATTTATATTATTTGGCTAAAAAGAGAAAACTCCAACATTCTTATTGCAAAGAAACTATAGTGAGAGGTAGAGATCTTATAGCCAACGTTTGATATGCAATTTTCAAGCACTGAAGTAGATCCTTTTCTTCTTTCTACCTAAGCAATCTATATAAATCAATCGAATGTTTTAACAGCACTCTATGACAGTTCATTTTGAACAGATCAAATCGAGTGCAATAAGAGTAAGATTCATACAGCAAGTTACCACTTTGGTGAAGAAATATAGACAACGATAACTAACCTGCTGGCTTCCAAGAGAGTGAGGTTATCGTTATCAGGCTTCTCTATGACATTCTTCACCTGTAAATCCAAGAGATACATTGCATTAGAACAGTTGAACGGCAAAATTGGCAGGAAAGTAAAATTGACACATCATAGTAGCATTCAATTACAGGACACTAGAATCTTCCACACAACAACAAAGAAAAGTTCCTATCGATTGCGAATTCAGAACTACAATAAGAACAATACCCTTTTCAAAAGCTTTGCTGAGTATGATACTAAGGCCAACAAGAATTCAAACAGATTTAGAACGTTTGTCCATCCAACTTTAAATTTGCCAATAAAGATACATCCGAAGTTTCATTATATGTGAATATTACGCATGTAAACAAACCAGCATTTCTAACGGAAGATACAGGAGAGACACGCTAACCTTTCACATGCAACTAAATGTACAAGCTTCACGTACAAATAATATTTTCTGAAGATGAATACGTATAGGGTAAGACTACCACAAACATGGAAACATCTTCATTTCGTTATGCCCTTTTTCCACAAAGGCAGAGCTTCACTTTTCAACTCTGGACATGACCATCAGCTTAACTCAACCTCAAGAAACACCAACAATGTCAACTGCCAATGCCCTAGTTGCCTCCCTACACACTCCCTCTAGAATAAACAGCAATAACACCAAAGAAAACATCATGTGAGTTGTAATTCTATTTCTCCCATTCTTGTAGCCCTTGCAAATGAAATCAAATCCACAAATTGCACTTCGAAGGGAATGCAACTATCTGTGAAATATGATGGTGGTTTCTCCATAAATCTCTCATGTCACATAATTAGGATACCTAAAGGCTAAAAAAATTTTGTACAGTTCTCATCTCCCCATTCCTTCTCTCATAGCATAGGAGGTTGTGCTCCAACTCCTCAACATCTTCCTAGATCCTTAACGTTCATTATGATAATCACCCAAAGCATAGTTTTCTAGTTCAGCTCCTCAAGGTCTTAACACACCCTTTAAAAGGAAAACTTTCACTTTCACCAAACGCTAGGCTTACAAGAAATATTTGCACTCATGTTATTTCAAAAAGTTATGGGTGAGTCAGTGAATAAAGGCCACCAAATATGCAGGTGTAAGCTGTCCTCACTTTAGCAAGCAATTCCTGACTCTCGGGAGGTTGTTTATTCAAACTTTGAGGCAAAATGACGGTAAGCAGATCTGGTCTTTCAGCTCTCAAAGCACCTCTAATGACAGCTGCATTCGTCCCTGATGCTCCGGATGTATATATGTGGTTTTTCTGCAAACAGAATTATAATGTCAACCTTAAAACTAAAACGCTGAAGCATTTAAACGCCAAGTTATTGTATATTATTAAGTCAGGCATGATGCCAATCAAAGATGCAGTTTTAGCATCAACGTGAGAAGCTTTATCAAAATACATATAGCACTGGGTTAATCAGATGGGTAGAATAAGCTTAAGCAGCCATACGGTAATGACCAAAGCATAACTAAGAATCTCAATCAGCTCCTGATGCATGAACCCCATATTCCTCGTTCCAAAGAATCCAATGGTTCTTGGGCCTCCCTGCTGAATGGCCAAAAACTCCTGCACAGGATTACAAAGATTTAGGGGTTACTAATGAAGCAAATATCAGGCTATTAGCTTATGAAAGATAACATTATGAGCAAACAATGACCTATAGCTCACATTCTACAGTACAAGCTCAAAAGTCTGAATTTAGAGGAAAATAAATTCCAGATATGGTTCCCTTCACTCAAAAAAAGTCTAAGAGCCAAAGAATAAAATATATTCGGGGTCTTAGTTAAAGGTCCAGAATGCATAGCGAACTGCAAGTCTCTCAACACAAGGACTTCGATAGAAATGAACAGCTATATTGGCTGAACATAATAAAATAGAAATGACAATCCTAGAACAAAATTTGTTTGGCTCTCCATTCAGCTT
The DNA here is from genome assembly GCA_035668315.1 of Drosera spatulata. Classification (NCBI taxonomy): domain Eukaryota; kingdom Viridiplantae; phylum Streptophyta; class Magnoliopsida; order Caryophyllales; family Droseraceae; genus Drosera; species Drosera spatulata. The sequence goes on along the minus strand of JAOVYX010016018.1, from coordinate 21,641 downwards.
AAAACACCAGACTAAGACATTGACCAGGGTACATTAGGTCGATGTTTCAGAACTTGAATCATAGAAGCTAACAGCAAATGTTGGGCGAAATAGCGACTCCAGAGCTCTCAAACTCAACGCAGTTTAAGGAAGTCAACGATAGACAGGATCGAGTCAATGGCCTTCGTGTTTAGAAATATGTGAAGCTCAAATTTCTTTTGTTATTCCCGATGCTCAAAGCCTAAAGTTCATTCGGTTAGCTTTCTAGACTTCTGCTCCATCCAGAACTTTGCTGATATATCAATCCGGAATAACACAGGGTAGGCTACCAAACTGTCCTTAGCCACACTCAGGGAAAAGAGAGACAAGTGCAATATACCTGGATATAGTCCACTTCATCAGTGAGAGTCTGTAACTCTGTTGGCGGCTCCAAAACTGACTGGCCTTGGGATGGAATATCAAAACCGGTGCCTGCATCAGAACCAAGCGACTGAACTTGGCCGGTCTCTTCATTCCTCGTCTTATCCGCTTTTTGAGAATCACTCGTACATCCACAAAGCCACTATACCAGGACACAAAAAACAGAGCCCCTGGTAGTAAATCATTAGTGAAAACCAAGTGCCCATATTGTAAGATAATCTAGAAACCAACGATACAGTCATGAATTCTTAATAGTTATAAGAGGATGTAAAATACGATCACAAAAAGACAGCAATTAAGGCTAGGGAATAAAAATCAACATTCGGAATAAATCATACTATTAAGTTAACAAAATTACATATATCTCAGAACGATTAGATTCCTATCAAGCAGGCATTCAAATCATACCCAAAATTGCTCAATATAAGGGTATGAACACAAGAGGAACCCTGACCAAGTTATGACGAACGCTATCCGACTATTCACACGGTTCTCCTTGATATCAGAATTCTCTGCAATACATAGAACAAATCTCAAACTCAGTGCAGAGCCACAACAGGCACAAAGCACGAGTCTGTCTGTCCATTCAAACGCTCCATTATTGTGTCATTCGCAACCACGACATTTGTAAGTATCACATCCAAGACCTAAATTCATTAATCGAGGCGCACGAAAATTAAAGCATATTCCTATCTCCATTTGATTCTATTCATATATAAACATAATAAGTAGAATACATCAAAATCCATCAATGAACCACAAAGACATTCACACAAAAACAACAACGATAACAACACATTCACATTTCTGCACATTCCGGCTCACCGAATCGCAACAGATGCCACATAACCTAAAAAATCAAAACGAAATGACAAATCGAAAAAACGAAAACGGAACAAGAGGAGTTTATACCTTGCGTCTAGGTCGCGAGACGAATCTGCGCTGAGACGAAGAGCGAGAAACGGATAACGAAGAAGAAGAGGATAGATTTAGATAAGGATAGGGAATCGGAGACTGGAAAGAGGAGAACGGAGGTCGAAGAGGAGGCGCGGCGGCGCCGTGGAACAGTGGCCGGACGGAGGTGGTGGTGGCGGCGACGGAGAGCATCATATCCTCTGATTCGCCCCTGTCAGTCAACAGAGATCAGCAGCAGAGACGACGACAGCTGTGATCTGTGATTATTTTTACCCTTCACCCCTTTTGAGCCACGGGAAAAGTGTTTACTTTTTTACTGTGTTTGATTGTCTACTTGTTTTTAACAAGGAATGAAAAAACCTAGACTGAATGTAATCCTTTTTGCATCAAATTATAAACTTTTTAACTTGTGATACAAGACATTATCATTCCCAAACTTGTTATTTCATGTGTGAACGATGGTTTGAGTTATTTTATTTCATTCGTTCATGATTACCTTTTCTTTTGAGTTATTGGCCAAATTTAAATACTCGTTGATGGCAAAACTTCGCCCTTCCTAATCCCGTGGTCATGTAACTTGATGATATAATGCCGATTGTTGTTGTCGTAGCACTTGAGAAAATATATTTTGCTACTGAAAAAACTAATTATTGTTGAAACACTGGTAACACCAGTACTTACTATTGACTATAGATTTTTTTATTTTTATTTTTTACCTACACCAGCATCAATAAAATCAAAATGTGATCAAACCAGTCATTCTGCATGAAAATTATTTACACAGAACACCACCTGATCATGGTTGAAAATCCCACTGTTCACACTCCTTGGTTGCGTCTTAAGAATCCTTGGTGACCACCTCCTGACCAACACCCTTCTCCGACTTCCCGCCTAGGAGGGGACACTCACTCTTGACGAATGCGCATTTGCACTTCGGAACTTTCGAGACCAACAAAATTTTCAACGAGATCCCTTCCACACTGATTTCGGGCTTCCAACTACGTGACTCCTACATTCATCAGTTCGAATTCTGACGAGCTAATGATTTACAACACACTAGAAAAAGAAACAATCATCCTGTTCTACAAGAAGGATCACGGATCCACACTGGTTAGCATTGAAAACTGAAACGCGCAAGTAGTTTCTCTTCACTATCACTGCTTGGATGCATCAGTCAGAGGCTGAAAGTAACTCTCATCGCACGGTCATGAGCATTGGTGGTCAAGTATATAAGTCCTACTCCTAGAGCTGTAAAGTGTGAAACATCAGGCGTCGTCCTCATATATCCCACCTCTTCTTGATTCGGAACAACACGTAGGAGGCTCTTATGTCCTGGGGTACATGTAGCATGGCTTGGAAGTTCACTTTCAAAGGTGACGTTTTAGCTTTACTGTTATCATTTCCCACCTGAAATCAATGCCCAAAATTCAGCACGCCGGAAGAGTAAGACACCATAAAGATGTCCAAGAATAACCACTGAGTAACCTAGCAACCTAAAAGCATACAGAATTACAGATCATAATAAAACAAACTCGAAGCAAACTGAAATTACTTGTGGAACGGGAGGATAACTTCTTTCTAGGACAGCAATACTAACAGAAGAGTTTTCAGGGTTTTTTTCAACCGTCTGGACATAACTGATTGGATTTTGAAGGCAACAGATGGCAGCACAGAACAAACTGGGAGAAACAATACGAGAGACTAGTTATCTAGCAGAAAGGATATGACGCTCCATACTAATACTTTCAAAAAAAGCACTAGCAGCTATCTAGCAGTAATCCTGGTGAAAAAAGCTGAATCTTCTGGAGACTAATTACTAGTTACAACTGCACATGGAATGCCAATCATCAACATACGAGAGACTAATTACCTTATCATCCAGAAATCACGACCTAAAAAAACATGCACGCATGGAAAGACTCTAGTCATCAACACATTTGACAAAAGTACAATATACTGACCAACTGAACTAATGCATTGGATTGTATAACAGCACTTACCAAAAGCCAGGCGCTTCTAAGTTTCCGTTCGGAATCATACCCAAGTTTCAGCTTACAGTCCTTTCCAATCTTGTGTTTGTAGACCGCAGTCCAGTAGTTTGAATCAAAAACATAGCTATAGCTGAAGATGTCAGAAAAACGAACTACATTAAAACCGAATCTACCAAAGGTGAGATGCAAGAAATCAGCAGCCGAAGGTAACTGCTATATATGATATAAGCAAATGCATAACTGGAACAGGCAACAGAAAAAAAAATATAATGTTTCATTTTCAAACAGATGATGATGTGGTAAAAGCGTGTTACATTGGACAAAGTTCCAGACATGAATACAAACCCTTAGTTATAGTGTTACAAACATATATGCCAAATTACTAATATTGTAATGAGCCTTCTATGCCAGATTGAGCTTTTGTACAATCACTCTCACAACATTGTATCAAAGCAAACGGGGCGCAAGATGATGAGTTCGAATCTTACAGCCCTAATTTGTATTGTTTGTTCAATACTTGGTGGATGATTACAGGAATAGTCTTTTCTCTACTACACACTAGCAAGTGTTGGAACTTGGAACCTAGGGCTTAGTTACTCGAACCTCAACTGGATCTTTTGGTTAGCCTCTTACACCGTCTTCTGAATGTGTGAGACATGTATTCTACAAAAATCCTTAAATGGACCTCATGATGCCAACAAGAAATTTTGAGCCACAAAGCCCCACTTGATCCATTACTGTGTTACGAGCTAGGGCACAAAGAAATTTGCACACTAAGAAATATGCATGTTCCGCGCATGAGCTACAGAAATAATGAAATATATCAAAGTACTGCACTGGTTCCCCTTTATTCGAGGGCCTAACATAGCTCCAAAAATTCCAGGGGAGTGAGAACGACAGGGTTCACCAAGAAGCAAATGCATTAAGCATGGCAACCATGTTCCAATACCAAAGCATTTGCATGCACATTCTAAAGCAAGTACTTCAGTACCAAGCATAGGACAACGATCGGTATATTCTACACTAAAGCAGGACAGAGCAAGGAAAGAGAACATCTGGGCAAAAGAGATGCACCTCAATTTGCTTGAAGGACCAAAACTACGCTTAAATGCAATGCTGAGTATATTCTTCCTTTCTTCCAGTGGATCCAAGGTATTCAAAGGCAGAGAAATGCCTGAGCCGAATGTTACTTCCTCATCCTGAAAAAGACCAAATACCTGTTAGTGGATCTTAATACATAAATATCTACTCGCATCAAGAACACCAAGAGAATCGCTTTTGACTGTTGAGACTTGACAAGATAAAATCTCAAAACTCAAAGCATCTTCAGCCCAAAATAGAAAAAGAATAAGATGCATAATACATGAGAGTGAGTCCTAAAATCTATCAGGGCTAGACATGATTCAGAGACATAGCAAACACTTAATGTAAGTCGAAGCTGACATGGTGCATACTCGAAAGTCGAAACCTTTTTAGGGTTAGTTTGTAACGTCTTTAAAAATGCTTATGAGTTCTTACAGCTAGCTAATTGCTATTTTTTTAAAACGCATTCAGTGTTTGGTAAAACTAGCTTTATGGGCTCTCTCTCCACTCTCCTCTATCCTTAAATTGAAAAAGCCTCCCCCCCCCCCCAAAAAAAAAAAAAAAAACAAAAACAAACACTGTAGTACTAGTCTATAAATGCTTGAAGAGGGCCTAAAAGCCTATACACCCAAACACCCCTGCTGAACGTTGCAACAACTAATTTAGTTTAGTGCCACGGTTTGTACAACAATTAACAGAGGGCTCCCTTCAATGCAAAGGATGCAAGCCGGAAAAGAAAGGAAGAAAAATCCCACCTTGTACAAATATCTCAGATCCAAATTCCCATCGATGTATGAAGCAGTGCAAACCCCGTTTGGAACTGAAGCTCTAGCAAGGCCATTTATCAACCAAATTCTCTTGTCTTCTTCCTCTCCCTCCTCCAATGAAACTTCAGCAAATGGGACTTGTAAAGCTACTTTTGGCTGCAGTACTAAGTTATTAAAATAATATAACAAAGTGCTACCATATGCAATGACACAATGGGACACATCAATGTCAGTTATCAGATGAAGTCATTGCAACAACAAAGTAAAGTTCTGTCTCTGTCTCTTTCTTTCTTAAATCAAAAACCATAAGGATACTTACTATATAACACACGATACACAAAGACCCTCAAAGCAACAATGAGGATGCCTTCAAACAAAAGCTGCCACGGAACTGTCTTATGAGAAAGCTTATATTTCCTTCATACCAAATAAATTGCGAGCAAGAAAAATGTGTTGATTTTGAGATATTTTACATCTGTTTCCTTACAAGGAGGAAGTAAAATTGTGAGTGGGTGAAGATTAAATAGTGAGTAGATCGAGGGAGAAATAGTAATGAGATAGAAGATTGTGTGATATAATATTAATGGAATTTCGGACATTTGGACCCTCAAAAGGGTCCAATTTAGGAAAGATAGCAATTTATGTGGAACATCCATATTTAGTTTTGTATCGTAATTTATTTGAGATGAAAGGACTATAATGTTAGAAAGTAACATCTTATTCGCTCTCATGTTTCAACCCAGCAATTCTATAAGTCTCGCACAATAGTACACCTTTGGAACCACTCATGATGGAAAATTTATTAAAAAAACTTAAAAAATAAACATGAATAAAGATTCTAGCGTCAAGTTTGAAAATAAACAAAAAGCCTCACCAAACGAGTTGAAGGAATCGTTGAAACCAGTTGTACTTTGTAGGCTGGATCAGCAAGATTAGCAACTACTCCAACTTGTCCTCTTTGTGCCTGAAAATTGATCGAGCACTATTTGTCAAGCTGTCGTTTAATCATATATTAAAGCAAGAATAGCATATGGCTCCCAGAACCTTAATTACATCCAAAAGCTATTTATTCTGTGATAACTATTTACTCTTGGCGCATAACTGACATAGCAACTCCCGAAAATAAAGATGTAGAAAAATCCATTATGCCATCCACGTAAAATAGTTGATGGTCAGCGTATTGCTGAATTGCTGATAGCCTAGCTGGTTACTGTAACTGCCACTAACCATGTACTGCCAAACCGAAAAGCTTGCTGATATCTAAAAAAGGTATGAAGCCTTCTGTTAAACGAAGAGAATGTATTCACAAAGTATCTTGTGCAATGTATGAGCATCTTTACCATTTAACAAAAAGCACTTAACAAATGGTGGATTGTGGCTTCACAGACTTCATAGGAGGCCAACATATAAGCTATACCCCTTTTATATATATATATAAAGAAACCCCCCAATAAACTCATCTCAACTCATGAAGGGAAGTATCAAGGAGGATTCTTGCTACACCAGATGAGGATCCAAGGGAAGTGGACGAGACTGCACAAGTCATCTTCTGCAATTTGGTTTACTATTCACAAACCTTTCTTATAAGAAACTCTCAAAGTTTGATAAAGAACCATAATGTACCGAAGTCCTGAAAATGCAGAATCCAGAGCGTATTTAAGTCTACCAAATAAAAAAGCCGTTTTTCCAAACTTGCGGTACATGGTTTCATAACGTCTATTAACTTAATTATATCTCCCTATTTCTCTCGAATGAGTACCAGCCAAACCCTCGAATTCATGATACCATCATATGTTACACATTCCATAACTGCACACCACCACCCCATGACTTAACATTTTCATATATGCTGTTGCCAAACCCTTGAATGTTTCAATAACATTTATCTACCGAACACCTAACACTCTTTTCCTCCATACCTGCCCACTGCCACAGTACAACTCAATCATTAATGTTATTGCAATGTCATAACCCAATCTCACACTCTTTTTCTCAACACTCTAATCTGTTGAAACTGAACTACCAGCTTTCTATCTTTAAAAGGTTATCCGGCAGGAATCACCCTTTGATCCACTGAATAACCCGCAAACCCAGAGGATCAGATAAACCGGCCGAAGTTGACAAGCTCGCCCCAAGTGCCAGTTGAACTACTTGCTTTGCTTAAGCTTTTCCTGCATCTCAGGATAAGATAAGAGTCCCAATAAAAATTCTAAAACTGTCCCATGCTATATTGAACCTAATATGATTCTACGGAGAGCTTCTGCCTCATTTTAGTATCATTGTTAACATAGGCCATGAAACTCGAAAGAAAGCCAGCCTTGTTTCTAGATTTTCATTATTCTACACCAAACCAGACACTCCTGTTGCATTCTACTATCCCTATGTTACCAATGTTTTATTCCTCAATTGATCATGAGAAATAATATATAGCAGAGTGGTAGTATAACATTGTAGTGTGCTCACTTACTTTGACCATAGCCAGACATATATTATAATGGACCTAAGATTCCTGCATGTGTCCTTTCTCATGCATATACCTCACGGCGTTGATATATTAGAACCCCAAGCATCATCTTGGAAAATTCTAAATACATGCACAAGTTTTCAATCTTGGTTTCAATCACCAACACTACAAATCAAAGAACCATAAAACTCACCGCTGCATACCTAATCCCAGACCACATGTTCGGAATAGAATCTGATAGAGAACAATCTATGCAGCCTAACCTCACCTCAGAGGTTGTTTTCATCAAGAACAGAACATATGACTACACATAATTAACCAAAGCGTCCAATCGTCCTCTAAAATTCAACATTATTTTTACAATTCCTTGTCAATGTCGAGGAACCAGTTCTAGCAAAACTCTGAACCGATGGTAGAAGGTCCACAACCCTAGCTTCAACCCTCACATAAACTCATCAATTACACATTTCCATACTCCAAAACAAAGACCATACACGAGCATCACTTAACAAGATCTCATAATCTAATGAGTAAATGAAAACGCATTCATCCAAATTCCACAAACCAAAACAACAAACACAGCAAGAACTCCTCAAATCAAACAATCACGAAACAAACTCCAACAATCCACCGCCAGGAAACCACACACATTGACACGATGAACCGCATTGATCTTCACATTGTCCACAAACCGAAACAACAACCGCAACAAGAACTCCTCGCATAACAGAATCAAGAAACCATACCCTGACGTGGTGCTCCGCGCTGATGGTCACGTTCTCCCCAACTCCAACCGCACCCCACACCCTCGCATCGTTCTCCTCCACATCGTAGTCGACAGACGCCCAGTTCGTCTCAAACGTCACCCTCCGATCCCCAATCTCGCCGTCAAATCCGCTGAGAAACGAGAATTTCAGTTTCGCGAGTCCGTCGAGGAGCTTGGTGGAGAGCTTGTGGGAGAGGAATGGCCTCTCGGAGTCGAACTCAGTTGTCAGTGAAATCGGAGGGCGTTTGAAGAGGAAGGGACTGGACGGGGACTTCGTCGCCGGTGGTGGTGGTGGTGGTGGTGGTGGTTGTTGCGGTGGTGGAGGTGCTGAGAGTGGTTGTTGCGGTGGTGGAGAGGACATTGCGGCGGCCCGTGGGGAGAAGACGGTGGAGGAGAGGGAGTGGAAATTTGGTGTACTGGAAATGGAAAATGAGGAGAAAATTGTGAGAAATTTGGTTTATCAGGGACTGATTCAGAAATTTTATGAAAGGTTAGTCAGTGTCTGAAATATTTTGTTACAGTATTTGTAATTGTCCATATGAAAACTAGTGTCTTTGTCCCAATAAATTCACGACCGAACATACTTAATCCAATTTGGTTTTTATCATTTTTTGTGTAATATTATTATCAAAAAAAAACTATCATATAATATTGATTATGATTGAAATCTCTAAATTTTATCACAAGTTTCATTTTTTTAAAATCATTTTCTTACAAGTTTAAAATAATTCTATGGATAAAAAAGCAAAACTAAAGACAATTACTTTGATAATTTTTTCATTGAACATTTTTCACCTCAACCATGGATTTTATAGAAACTTATCTTAATCGATAGGGTCATAGTTTCTCAAAACAATATGAATGAGAGAAAAAGTGTTTAAAAAAAACTACAAAAACAATTGTCTTTGAAATTTCTTAATTCCTGAATAATCTAAATCATGATTTATTATTTAGATCGTTCCCTTTACATATTTTCAACAAATGTTTGTATAATCAACATAACTAAGTAAATATTAATTCTAATTCCATTGTACAATAACTGCTGCATATTGAAGTGTTGAATAGTTTCAATCTCCATTATCAATTCGAAAAGGTGATCAATATAAATAATAAGTTCCATCACCTGTAAACATTTCACAAGAAACCTTATTTGTCCATCAAATAAAAATCAACTTAGATAATAACAACGAATGATATAAATTAATATAAATGATAATTCTTTCTGATTAATAAACTCCAAACTTATGTTTATACATATTTTAAAATTTCAAACACTATTTAGCAAATACAAGTTAAAAGAAATGTTAGCCGGGTATTGAAAAAAATGTTAAAAATGAGGTATGGGGTGAAATATATGAATTCATGCGTGATGTGGGATGAAAGTTCACACAACTGAGTATCGAAAAATGGAGGAGTTTCGTGTCGAACCGTTTATATGTAAATTTTAAAATGGGCTTATAATTTCATACTTGTTTTCAAAATTTATAGAGAAAAATCATTATTCTTTATTTGGCTCGGAACAAAATAGGGAGGACAAAAACACCTATTCCAATACTTATTTTATGTTAACATAAATTTGTTTATATTTGTTTAAATTAATATTTGAAATTTAATCAACATGTTTTTACACATATTATGAATAGAACCCGAGTAAAATCGAAACAAGCATGATGAATTCAAAAGTTAGTGATAAATTATACCACTTGCATTGAATTATGTAAAATAGAAATTCTGTAAAAGGATAAAAATAGAATGATGATGTGATAAAAAATTGAAATAATGTTGAAAAAATATGTTGAAATCTAAATTAAACTGTAAAAATTATAACGTGAAAATAAAAAATTTGATAAAATTATCGTATTATATAATATTCTTTATTTTTATAGATCAATTTATTATAACATTATGTATAACGAAGAGTAAAAAACAAAAACCAAAAAAATAAAGATTCTAATGCAAGTGTTCTAGGTAAATAGAAAGATTCAAATCCATTGTACCTTTGGAACCTCACCATAGAACATTAGTAAAATAAGTGTATTTAGTCACTCGCAAAATCACAGGTTGATTTGACACCTGACCAAAACAGTTCAGTGATTTTACAAGAAATCAGACCATGAAGACCTTTGACTAGATTCATGTAGAACGACATCGCCCCCTCTCAAGCTTTTCTCGAATTGCACCCCAAAAGGCTGGAACAGCTCGGCACTTCCTTGAATGAAGGCAGATAGTTGACATCAACAATCACATGGTCGTGTGTTCCTTCCTGAATCTGGAAATAAACAGTGGAATGCTCAGCGAAAAGAGAGGGACAGAAAGACATTTTAGCGAATAAAGACTTTGAACAGGTAACATTGGAGAAATTCGAGCAATGTGAGAACATCCCGTCTGTTAAAAGCAACTTTTCCAATATGGTCATCGTAAGAAAGTATTCAGAACTTTGCTTAAGCCATATGTCGAAATGGCATGGACACATGCTCAAGATAACACTTTAGAGCAAGGTAAAAAAAGAAAGTAGTTCACGAAACTCACAACAACGTCAAAGCCAAAGATAGTTAGATCAGGCGTTGTCCGTAACCAATTCGCAGCCCCAGTCACTAGCTCAAGATCGAACTCGCTTTGAGCTTCAGTAATGTCATGATGTCCATCGACTATTGGAAGAGACTTTAAGCTGTGGAAGGAACCATAAGTATCGAATCTCAGTTATGCTTTCAACACAAGTAGAAGGAAATTGTCCATCAAGAGCAGCGAATTTAAGACACACAAGTGCTCGCAAAGTGAATTGGGGATACCTATCAAATGTTAGAGGCTTTGATCCATTTGCTTCAGATGATTTCATCAACACATTGGAATTAGGAATGGACCTCTTGACGGCATAGAAAACCTTCTCACCCAAGACATAAACTTTGAATAGTGTAGACGAGTGATCCACATATTCCTATTTGAAGGAAACTTTCATTAAGATGAAGGAATTGGAAGTATTGAAAAAGCTGCATACTAAAGCAATAGACATTTAGAGCACTAAGCGTCATCAGATGGTTTTTTCATGGCAAAGCTACAATTGTGTCCTGTTGCATCATTTGTTAATATGAATCAGTTTTTGAAATACTAGGTGAAAAATAACCATTCAGATGGTTAGATTAAACTCGCCTGAACCCTTCAGAGCCATTATTTGCCAATGCAGCCATACTGACCGCAAATAGAATGTCTATACTCTTCAAGGTTTATCAAGGGATTCACCTCATGGCGTGAGCAATACTACAGGTAAATACAACTCATACCACTTAGACTGGTTCATGGTTGAATCTAGCTCACCTGAATGACTGCTGGAAGTGGCACATTCAGATCCTTGTAATCTTCAAATCTAAAGACAATTGCCTGAAAATGAGTAAATGATACAGAATGTGTTGTTCAGAGGGACGTAACAAAAGAGCTAATCCTAGACACACAACTAAATAGCCGATTCTCTAACTAGGACTACTAAACTTCAACATGCAATGACCTCAAAAGAATTAAAAGCTAAAGATTACCATAAGAGACTGTGGTTCATTACCATACTATGCACATCAGCAACACCACAGGCAACTTGAGGTTTGACAATATTTGGAAGAGACAGTCTGGCGTCTGATAATTGTTGCAACAAATTAGGCTCATCAAATTTATCAACCTGGAAATCCAAAACAAGTCTGTAAGTATTGAATCCTAAATTCAATGGGTACTCAGAAACAAACACAAGTTCAGTGGTATCTCCAATTTTCATAGCGAAGTGTGTCAATAAAGACTACTCGTAAGTATGAGATGATCAATACATCTTAAATTTAAAAATAAAAAATAAAAAAATCTAACGCCCAGATAAAAATAGAACATATACTGCAAACGTAGCCCCAGAGTTATTAGTTCCAACTAGAACAACCCAAGACTAGCACTCATCAGCACATGTCTTTTAGGCAACCAGTTGTCACTATAACGAAGATGCACCAGTATACATAAGATTGAAATGGAAGTCAATAAGAAATACCATGCTAAGAGAACACCTTCAGGAAATATGGTCCCCTGATTCTGGGATGACCTTTTAAGTTAAGGTCCTCCAATCCAAGTAGAACATGCTGAATCTTTAGACGGTCCAATACAGGGTAAATGTTATCAAATGGATCAATCACCAAAGGACTAGACTGATGTTCCAAATAGCTGCACAGGAAACATAAAACAAAGAAACCCTGGTTCAGAAGTCAGAAAAGGCGGCTCAAAAGGCTCCCACCTATAAAACAATTATTAAATGGATGTATTATCATGTACTTCTGAATTTTCCTGGGAAACAAATATTCCATCCAAATCACCTCTCAAAGACAGTCTTGCCACTAGTGTGCGAGAAAATCAAACGTCAAAGGTTTAACATAAGGCCTCACGGTAATCGAGTCTATGTGGGAACCATACTCACTACTATAATATGTCAAAAAACACGCTAACTTGGGGAAAAACTAAAATTAGTTTCTTCAACATCGATATGCCCCTAAACATCAACCTCTCAATTTCTATTTATTTATTTTTAAACAAGAGATAAAAGAACTGAGTATTGTTGCCACTCAGAAAACAGCTAGAACGCTAGAAAAAGGAACTGAAATGAAAGATGGGAATGAAAGTTGCAAGTGCACAATGAAGCACAACACACACACACATATATATATATAGAATTTTGTTGAAGATTACTGTCTGGTGGAGCCTTGAAACAACATAGTGAATTCAGCCAAAGCACTAAAATACGCACTCAAGCATAAAATTGAACTGACCTCCTCAGCTGCGGCAAGCTATTGCTATAAGTTATTTTTGGCAGAGCTCCTGAAGTGCTACTCAAGTCAATGGTGACAATTTCATCTGTTGCCTTATGGAGAACTACATCAAGTTCTTTTATTTGGGACATCACCTCTCTGAAAAACACAAAAACTTCCATGTTACTATCAACGGTTATTCATGCAGATTAACTTGGCAGACTGCTTTCAATTTCATATTTAACCAGCAAGAAGAGAAAAAAATATAGTAGCATGACACAAGGAAGACTATGCACATTCCTAACAAAATAACCATATATATGATCTCCAAACCTTGCAGCATTGACTGACCAATTTGGGATGTCTACTAAGTATTGCTTCCTCTGTCCCAATTTACTTGTAACCATTTGATCCGACACAGGATTTTATGTGTGTTAAATTTTTTACGTAATTTGATAAAGAAAGATATTTTTTTTAGAGATAATAGAGTTTACTGTAGCAATTAAAAAAGGAGATAATAGGACGTACGGTAGCGAAACATAATTGATTTGAATTTCTTTTAGATTAAAAATTTGCTAAAAGAGGTTGCAAGAATATTGGGACAACCTAAAAAAGAAAGTGTTGCATATATTATTGGACAGAGGGAGTACGATTTTAAAAACATTTCATGTATATGTGACAATACTGCCATCGAGGTGTCAACTACCACACTAAATTATGGTGTTACGAGCTACACTAATTCAGAGGATAATAGATTAGATTACAATACAACAACAAATCAAGCCTTTATCCTATCAAGTGGGATCGACTACATGAATACGACGACGTCATTCCAATCTGTCATGTACATCATCTTCTGTAAGATTATGATAGGACATATCATACTTCAAGGTTTTTCTCATGGTCTTTTTAGGTCTTTCTCGTCCTCTCTTGGCATGTGTTAACTCCCAAACTTCACATCTCTTAACAGAAGCTGTGACTGGTCTGCGTTTCACATGACCATACCATCTTAGTTGTGACTCCCTCATCTTATCTTCTATTGGAATCACACTCACTTTCTGTCTGATAACTTCATTTCGTATCCTATCTATTCTTATATGTCCACATATCCACCTTAACATTTTTATCTCGTTTACACTCATCTTCTGTACATACTGCCACTTAATTGTCCAACATTCTGACCCAATACAGCATCGCTGGTCGAATAACTGTCTTCTAAAACTTTCCTTTTAACTTGATAGGTATTTTAGGATCACATAGCACCCTTGAAACGCCCTTCCATTTCAGCCAATCTGTTTTAATCCTATGATCAATATCTGCATCAATTCCTCCATTCTTATGTAGCATCGAACCTAAATATTTGAAAGAATCCGTTTTAGGGAGAGACTCTATTCCCAACAATACATTCTCACTATTTGTTTGACTACTCTCATTAAAGACATATTCCATATATTCTGTCTTGGTTCTACTGATCCTTAACCCCTTACTTTCAACGTCTCCCTCCAAGTCTCAATACCCCTTCTTTCGTATCGTCAACCAGAACAATATCATCAACGAAAAATAAACATCACGGTACTTCATCTTGTATATGCCTAGTGAGATCATCCATTACTAAGACGAAAAGGTATGGGAATGCCCCAATATCAAGAGTCAGATAAACAAAGGTTTCGGAATTCAAACTCACTCCTGACTTCCATTCTCGCCTCACACCATGTCGCACAACCAATCCTATCAAAATCTAAAGCTCGTGATAAAAGACCCACAAACATAACTCGCATCATGATCATAAGTTCATAACACAAACCAATGCATCATAAAAATGCAACATGCAAGCCAGGAAAATTCAGCAGTCACCTCACTCACACTCTTCTCCATCAATCACAGAAACCCTAGACAACACATAAAATGGAACATGCAGATAGAAATGAACAAAGATCAACAAGCAAAGGGAAGGAAAGGAGAGATAGGTTAGGTAAGAGGAGGATGGACCGTGCGGAGCTGGGAGAATTGGAGTTCGCGGAGGAGGAAGTCGGCGCCGGGCCGGAGAAGCGGAATTGAATCGCCGCCGTCGCCGGGGAGGAGAAGCGCCGATTCGTGTAGTCACTCCTCTCACACCGCCGCCGCCAACCATAATGGATCGCTTTTGCAAGGTGCAAATGTGAGACTTCCACGTCGAGACTGCATTATAACTGTGGGGTCGTTCCAATGTCATGTTTACGCACCTGTTTAACATAGACCGTTAGTTTAAACGAGTGCAATATTTTTTTAATTGGATTATTTTAATTAAATTATGATTTTATTTTATTTAAAAAAAGTTTTATCATAAAAATATTAAAAAATATTTATTATATCAATTTATTTATTTTTTCATTCATAAAAATCAAAAAATAAATTAAACTTAACTATAAAAATTAACATGCACATAAATTATCATGATAAGTCAATTGGTTATATTTTTATTGTGACAGAGGGAGTATAATAGTTTGATTTGAGGGTTTAAGTTATGTATTTCAATCATGAATCAGTATAATTTTGACTTACGCTATAATAGTATAAAAATTGATATATAATGGTATAATTTTGACTTACGCTATATGACAATTAAATATTATTTTTTTATAAAATTATCGTGAAATACTAATGATAGTTTAAATTATGTATTTCAATCCTGGATCAGTGACGTAATTTTTTTACGTTGTTAAGACAATTAACGAAATTTTTCAAAATACGTATCGAATAGTACAAAAAATGAAATGATGAGTATTTATTTTGGACGAATGGAGTATTGAATAGTACTCCCTTCGTCCCACAAAAGTTGACACGCATACGTATTTTGCATTATTTTTATGCGCATTAATGCAAGTCTCATTTTTATATCAAATCACGTCTGATCATCCCGCAATATGTATTAGGTTGAAGTACATAACTTACACAACCATTGATGTTTCACGATAAATTTATAAAAAAAAATTATGTTTGATTGTCGTTATACGCATGTCAAATTTTATATCGACACGTATGTAAAGTCAAAGTGTTTCATTCATTCCAGGAAGGAGGGAGTACGATAATAAGTATAAGTTATTGGAAAGATTGTCAAGTGGAGTTAATTCATTGATAAACCGCTCTCTTTCATATTATCAAGATATATCTATTATTTTGGCAAAACGTTAGATATTGATTTCATGATCTTTGTTATTTATGATTGGGTTAATCGTTCTTGACTATGTTTATCTAATAGTATGACTAAGAAGATGTTGAATGCACAATTTTCACTGTAGTACACTTTCCTTTGAAATCATCTTTTGATTGACTCATACATTACGGTCCAGCCATAGCATTCCGTGATCTGGTAATGCATGTCGATATCATTCAATGGAAGGGAGGGTTTTCATGGAGAGAACAAGTAATGCAGTTTCACTTCTCATATGATTAAATTCTACATCTAATACTTCTTCGAAAAAAAAAAAGAATAAAAAAATAAAATGAAATGAAATGAAATTCTACATCTAATAAAACATTAAAAAAAAATATTCTTTTGATCACTGATGATAGACAGTCGTTAAGATCTTTAAGTGTGATTCAGATAATGCTATGTAATGTAAATGAGGATGGGAGCATGTTTTACCGTCATAAATATTCTGTGTGTTTCAAATCCGAAGATAGCTTTTCCCAAAAAACCATCTTTCTTCGATGATAACTATATATGCTCAGGATAATATTGTTGGAGTAAGGAAAACACTGAAGGTAAACCTCCCTGATGAGCTTGTCACGTACTCTGTTTCTAGATTAAAACCTTATTCTAATCAAGTACGACTTGGTCTACGTTGACAAGTCCTTCGAGCATCAATGTAATTGTACTGGAATATTTTTGCATTAATTTAGAGAGCATTTCAAGAGGAAATAGTTTTACTTGTAAAGAAGTAACTTCTCCGTCCTAATTTAAATACAACTGTTTGATATGACATGTGTGTTAATATAAGATTTG
This sequence comes from Drosera spatulata, assembly GCA_035668315.1. Lineage (NCBI taxonomy): Eukaryota > Viridiplantae > Streptophyta > Magnoliopsida > Caryophyllales > Droseraceae > Drosera > Drosera spatulata. The sequence goes on along the minus strand of JAOVYX010016018.1, from coordinate 4,508 downwards.
ATACGTATGTAACGAGATCAAACGTAGTTTTTTGTAAATTTATCGTGAAATATTAATAATTGTGTAAATTACGTATTTCAACCAAACACATTTTACGAAACGATCAGACATGATTTGATATATAGACGAAACTTGTATTCATACATATATAATAATATAATATATATATATATATATTATAATTAAATTAGGATGGAGGGATTGTGACATAATTATCCAAAAAAAAATATATATTGTTGTAAGAAATAACCACTTTCTCGTCCCTTGATTCATCCATGACCGATCCATATTTAGGGTCGGTTATTGATCCTTACGTGTACGTCTTGATGTTCTTTAAATATTTGGGATCCAAATTTAAACAACCAATGATTTGTAAGCGAAGTAATCCACCATCTTATATGCACTTGTGTTGAGCACTCTTTACGTGAATTCGGCTTCATATTCTCAACCATGACAACTTCTATAAATACTAAAGGAAAATCATCTGTGTTATAAAAAACAACGTATTGGTTGTTACAAATATTATATGTTGATGATTTTATAGTATTAATTGAAAAACCTATACGATAAATTGATGAATGTGTAGGGACGAGGAAAAAAACCCGAAAATCGAATTATAGAATCGAAACGAAAAATCGAATTCTGTGTTCGGTAATTCAGTTAACCGAATTAACTGAAAATTTATGATTTTAATTTTTTTATTTTTTTTATGTCTAACTTTATATCTTCTATTATAGTGATACCGATAATAAAAATATTTATTAAGTGTATAAAAAATTCATAATACCCTATTTAATGCATTCATGGATTAATTTTTATTGTTTATTTAATTTTCTTACAATATTTTCATTTTTTAAAAGAAAAAGTTAAAATTTTTAAACCTTTAAAGAATTCGGTAAATAACCAAAATAGAACCGAATTTCGATTAACCGAAATTGAATTATCAAGTTCAATTTGGTTCGATTTTAGTTTTTCATTTTTGAAAGAAAATTGATAAATCCAAGAAACAATATTATATATCCAATGCTAATAGTGAGAGTGTGATATTGTGATCCAAAAAAATATATGAAGAAACTGGCTTGGAAATATCAAAATTGGACTCGATGATAACAATACCCTTTTGAAAAATTGAATTAAATTCGATTAATAACATAAATTTTTCCGAGTTATAACATAAATTTTTTAACCTATAATTTATAATAACCATTATATTGTTTTTCAGCATCAACCACGTTGCTGGTCTTCTCTTGAGTGGTTAGGTGCCCCCATTTTTATCTATTATTCCCATCCTCATCCCATTTCCTGGAATCCAAAATGAAATCCCAGTCGAAGTTGCCCAACCCAACACACACTCCCCCAGTTGTAAAATCCGCGTGCCAAACACAATTCACAAAAAACTATGTATACAAAATCTTACACTTGCCTGTACAAAATATATCAACTCTTGTGACTTGGTTTCTCAAGAAATTTCTTCCCACACCTGGAGAAACCAAAACCAAACACAAATATTCAAGAACAAGCAAAAATGGATGGTTTGATCCCAATGGTGCTCAAAGCAATCAAGAACAAGAAAACCCGCAGTAGATACGAATGTCTCTCCGAAGGCTGTGCACCTTCGTCTCAGCTCCTTGACGATCTTGATCTTGATCTTGATCGTGATCGTGATCGTGGTAGTGATCGTGATCGACATGTTCCAATGTTCCACACGCCGCAACCTGAGAAGAAAGCTGGATTATGGGAAGAGAGTGCAGGAGCAGGTGGTCGACATAGGAGGGTGATGACGTTGGGGGGCGAATCTGGTTCGAGCCCAACGGTGAGGAGGAATAAGCAGATGCTAAGGCTTGGGAGCCATCGTCGGATGCTTAGTTGTTTCACTGGCGCGTGAATGGCTCGCGATATATATATATATAGATCATATGGGTCTCTCCCGCTGTTTACGATTGATATTAGACGTGAAGATCATGTTTCTCCCCGTGGCTTCGATCATCCAAAGGGAATCGAAATGCATGCAATCAGGTCAATTAAGGGATGTTTTGTTTGAGCAACACAAACTTCTGTTTCGTTTTTGTTTGAAGGGTTCAATGATGGATTATTCAACGTTTGTACATATTAAGTGAATAAGTGGGTATTTGATAGAGTCATATTGTGCGAGAAGAATTGTTTGTTTGGTTGAGAAACCGGAATGATACATATCAGAATGATTGTTGGTTTGTCATTATATAGTTCAAGTGTTCAACTCATTTGAAGCAGCCATTTGACATGCTGGGGTTGATGGAATTTGAATGCTCACAAGTCACAACTTCGAATCCTTATATCTCTCATAGTGGCAAGAACAGATAGTCTGCGATGGTCTCGTCAGTGTCGACTTGAACAACTTTATGCCCGACTCGGCTTAGACCCTGTGCATCCACCTCTAAAGATGGTCACCCATCTACCAATTGTTCACCATATAGACGGGATTTTTCTGCAATCATTTTGTTCGTGGCTAGTAATTTAGCTAATTAAAGGCCCTTCCTTTCTTTAGCAGTTGATGACTTTAGCAGTTAATTTAGCAGTTAAATCACAGCATAGTTCTCTATGTTTCGTGTTTCTTTAGTTCTGTCATCATTGACTTTCGGGGCTATGTTATGCTCTTTCAGCATCAACAAGTTTTAACAATAGCCTCTTCCTAGTTCAAGCATCCACCAACCTCGATCTTGACTACGCCGACTTTTTTGACTTGTAGGCACGGAAGTCGCCACAGGTTAGCATCTCACAGGATTTTACCAGACTTACCATTCATGTGATGCAACTGCTTTCATGGTTACTAGTGTCCCGAGCTTATCTTGATCCTTCTGCAAGAAATTATTGCCCAACATGCAACAAGCAGGCAAGAGTAGATGCTTACGAGATATCCTGCATGATACAGAAGAACTCAATTGTTGTACAAATAAACAATCGATTTCACCTGTGTTTACTCCAAAATACAGTTGAGCTCTATCCAGTTACAAGAAGACACGACACGACAGCCTCAAAATAATACATCGTCCAAATGACACGAAGCTGCACTTCACTGAAACAAGCAAAGATATGAGGCCTTCCTTCTAAGTGCTGTATGATCTCCATCTCCAAAGTCAAGAGCCATTGTCATCCTGAACTGCAGCGTACTCAAAATCATTCTCAACTAGTCAACAAAACCATTGTCATGTCGAATTCAAACCACATGGCAGGCTTCTCAAGGCTGTTCGCGGCTTGCAGGAGCGGGAGGGATTGCTTCAGAACCATTTTTGTCGGCATGAAAAAACGGTGGCTTCCCAGCCCCATAATAAAAGAAAGCCATCATCTTCGATAACTCATCAGCTGATCTCTTCACTGGAAAACATAACCCAGAAAAAGCGAAGTGAATAACATAATAACCCAGAAAAAGCAAAGTGAATAACATTAACCAAACAGAGGTGTGAATCAGGAGATACAAAGCATGGATGAAAGTGGTTTAGCATTTCCCACCATCGTATGAGATCATAAAAGATCCATACTTAAGAGTCTTAGAGAACGTTAGGGAGTTTCAGAATCAGGTCAGATTGATATGATCTAAATAAAATCAGCACATATACACTGCAGATGGAAGTTGATTATCTTCAAACTCGGGAACTAAATGAGAAGCATAAGAAATAAACTAAACTCTGAAGTCTCGACCATAGTGCCATTACCTTTTTCACGGTATAACATCTTTCCTGCTTTAGTGAAAATAAGTTCTGGGAAAGAGGATACTTTCAAGCTTGAGACAAGATCACACTCCACAACTGCATCGATTGCAACACACTGCATAATGCGCCGAAAACAAAGTCATAATTCCATTCCTTCTCAAAGAAACATCAGACGTGGAGACTGAAACATCAGACGTGGAGACTGAAAGAAAGCATAAGAGCCAGCCAAGCATCCCTCTTACCCTCGGTGAAGGATGTCTGCAGTTCCATATAATGTTCACAGCTTTCTCCAATTCATCCCGGCAGCTTTCACTCTCCTTCGGTCTACAATTTAAGTAATTCAGAAGAATAAGAAATACAAAACATGGCAAAGAAATCATTTCACATGGAGTCAAAGTGGGATAGCAGAGAACAACAAGCGACAAACAATGCTGTCTCAGCTAAGCTATAAGGGATCAGCCAGTTAATCACCAGGTCCAATGGAAGAAAAATGAAATATCGAACATAATAATTAACAGATAGGTAATTTCTTTGCTACTGATTGTATATTGCTGCTTCTATGACAGCGAAGCTAAGTTCGTAATAACTGAAGAAATCAGATTCAAACAAGAGGTTCCAAACAATAACGTTTGTAACTGCTTAAGAGAATATTTCCTCAATATGGTCCAATTAATAAAATTAGAATGTAAAGAACACAAGAATTAGGCTAAACGGAAACAAGGTAAGATAGAGAAACCTGCCTTCGATAACGGTTATGTACCAGAACAATCAGTGGACTGATGTCCTTGAACACTGTCTCATCCCACTCGGCAGTTTTTATGT
>JAOVYX010016017.1:0-25927 GCA_035668315.1 Drosera spatulata | reverse complement strand
GGTCATGTGAATATTTTCATAGTCCAAGAAGGTTATATGCCACAAGCAGATAGTCCAATATCCTCCAAGAGGGTTAAGTGTAGTTTCCTCTTTTCCATGTTTACATCTGCACAAAAAATGGTGCATGGGCAAAACTTGTAGTTTTTCCCCTTCTTAAACTAAATTGTAGAGACAGGTTAAGCAATAAGTATGATAGATCAAACCAAACCGATAAGAGCTCTTCACCAAAGGTGGTTCAACCGCATGGATCATTAGTCGTGATAATTCCTCCTATCAAGTTCTGGTACACTAGGTCAGGTGCCTACTCTTTGTTACCCTCCAAAGTATTTGTTGTCCTTTAACTTCGTTTATGCTGTTCATTCCCTGGATTGGATTTTCGTGGTTAAATTCTGTTTCCATATTATGCTCATTTTCCCTGTTCCGACAGATCTGATGGATGGGCTCCGTGAAGTTCCTGGCAGGGAGGCTATCCAGATCAGAGCAGAGGTAAGTCCAAACGTACTCGAAAAGGAAATTGATAGCCCAAATTACCTGAAAAGGGAATGAAGTTGATCCTTTAAGCGCATCTTTAAATATGCCAGTACATAAAAATCATTACTGATTGTCAGAAGTATTTCAGGCAGCGAACGTGTCCTTTTCTATAAAAAAGAGAAGAAAATTTTATTAACCAAAGCTGCTGTTTTAGATGTTCATCCTGGGACACATTAGTCCTTTGAGCCACATATCCAAGTATATCTCGCTCAGCCCTTGAATCCTCACATCTTTTAAGCACGATCATCACTCATCATCAAACTGATATGCCCGAACACCCTTGATTATTGTAGAAGTGATTGTCCATTATTTTTTACTAACACGTCGCCCCACTTGTATATTAGGTTGCCTCTTTTGCAGCTCGTATTAAGGAGCAAAGGGCTACTCTTGACAAAAGGATGACAACCATGTCAGAATTGGGAATCCGTGTTTGACAGGTGAACGGCATATAGCGTCTCATGTGGTGATTGTAATTTTGAGCTCATCAGATCAGAGCAGTAACTTTGACTTTCTGGACATTACAACGCCATTTTCACTTGCCCAGAGCCCATATCGTATTGTTTCGGGTACACTTAAAGAGTATTGGCTATGTTAGAAGCCTAGGAGCGAACGGGAATGGTACCATGCAATTCGCATGGTTTTGTGCTTCCATAGTAGGTTCGCTCAGGTAGTCGAAGGATCTGTCAAAAGAGAATTTTTACTTGTATAATGTCTCTTAATGAAGTCGGGACCTGTATGTGTATCATTTTGCTGCTTTCTTACCGAAGTTCCCGGTAGATGAACCAGTACAATGGCTTGTAAGCTCCCTATCGAAGTAAATATGTGCTGCAAAGACAAGCATATGCTATCAAAGAACATGCAGTAGTCGTCACTAAGAAACAAATTGTTTGGCAGTCATCTTTCATGATTTGTGTTCCGCTGACAAATATGATAGAAATATGAAAAATGAAATATTGCATCTCTTGGGGAAGAGTTGGAAGTAGATGTTTGAACATCCCATTTCAAATTAAACTTATAAATATGAAAACTCTAATAAATAAATCTACATAACCACCTGGGAGGTAAGAACATGAATACAGATTAAGATGAACATGAATACAGATTAAGATGAACATGAATACAAATTAAGATTCAACAATTTAAATTGACACATTCCCAACATGAAATTGGAAACATGGATTCAAAATGGAAAATGCTGAAGTTGAAAGAGTCCAACCAATATATTCTCATAAAACCTTTGCATATAATTACCAAATTCTATTGAATAACAGATCATCAAAACACATCCATCCATATTCGATTTAAGGGTAACCAACTCTGATACAAAACAAAACTTCAAAAACCTAGTCTTCTCTGTTTACCTTCATTTTTCACGTGACCCAATTCCAAATCAATCTCACTCTCATCGTCATATACACTCACCCAAAACGCAAAACACACAAACACTACGTTCACCGCACTCGCCGCCGCAAACCAGCACTTCTCCGCTGCCGTCGCCGGAATCCCCCGCCGTCTTCGACATCAAAGGAGATCACTCAAACGCACAAGCATAACATACACAATCCGCCTTTTATTTTTCCATCGCGGCACTTTTGTTTCCTTGTCGGGATTAGAATCACGGTTTCGATGAGGTGTGATGAGTTGGTGTGAATCGATGAGTGATGATCGCGACTTCTTGCGATTTCGCTGAGAAATGTAGTCCGATTTTGGTTGTTGTGAGGATAGGAAGGGTTTGAGTTTTGGAGTATTGGTATTGGTTTGGGTTTCGGTGTGTTTATGATGCAGTTTTGTTCACCGTTGAAGACGAGTATTCAAACGTGGCTTCGCGATTATGATAAGATCCAGTCGTTTGCCGTGATCCTGATTTACGTGCAGGTTTGCGGATTCTTCTCGCTCGCTGTATGGAATCGAGATTAATTCATTGCTTCTTTGATTTGTTAGGGTTTCGTGTGTTGAGATTCAGTGGTTTACGGTGTTGCTGATAAGGCGGATGTGTGTGTGTGTGTGTTTGTAGATTGGTTGTGCACTGCTGGGATCACTTGGTGCGTCTTACAATGGCGTGTTACTGATCAACTTGGCGATAGCGTTGTTCGGGCTGGTGGCCATTGAGAGTGGCAGTCAGAGACTTGGCCGTACGTATGCAATTTTGCTCTTCTTTGCTTTGGTGTTGGACGTTGCGTGGATGATTTTGTTCTCCAATGAGATATGGTAAGTGTACGGTCCTACATTTTGTTGATTACTGTTTCTTCTCTTCTTGCTGGCTGATCGCTTTCTGTTCATTTCTTTGTGTCTTTTTCTTTTTTTTTTTCTTTTTTTTTTTTTGGTATTGTGTGTAATCGGCCTACTTTTATTTCATGTTATTGAACATTGTTATCCATCTGCCAGTGAGATAAAGGGACTAAGGTTTGAATATTAACACTATAACTATTAGGAGAAAAATAAAAACGTAAAAAACGAAAAACTGAAAGCGAGTGAATTACTTGATATTAGTGACCAAGTTTTCCTACATCTATGCCACCCTCATTAATTTTTCTTTCTCTTGTTTTCAGGATCAAAATGGAGTCATGGTCCTCATGGGCTACTAGTATTAGGACTACTAAATTCTAGGACCATTTAATCCTCTTCTGAAAAGCTCCATAATTTCATGTTGTGTTTTTATCTTCTTCCATAGATGTGGTTTTGTTGTATTGTGGTTCTGATGCTGTGTCTAGGAGTTCGTTTAGAAACTTTCATTGTGTCTTTGATATTGGTATTTCGCTTTAAATGAGCCAAGTGATAATGTTGAGATAATAAGTTACTTTTCTTTTCTTTTTTGTTTTTGCATTAATTTCATTGGGTTTCGATAATATCTAGGATCTAGTGATTTTATTGTTACAAGACCAGTATGTGAGCTTATGGTCTACCCGCTTTTCTTGTCAATTTGTTTGCTATACTGAAGGTTATTTAACTTTTTATTTACTTATATTTTCTTATTAACTGAATGTTTAAGAATCAGATATGTAAATCAGATGCTAAACTAGCTGAACAGGTTTAATATGCACCAGATCTTGGCTTTGCCTTTTTACCACCCTTTGTTACTTTTTCCGTGATTTTTGGCCTACATGCACAATAAGGATATTGGAACCTGGAAATTGTAACTGGATGGCATGCAAATCCTTTGGACAGGAGGCTCTCAGTTATCTATTTGAAATTTGTCCCTTACACCATGCCAAAATTATGCTGTGGTGTTCTATGTACAGGCACATCTCATCTCTGCACTTCGGAGTATTTTTCATCTTTTCAGTGAAGCTCACATTTTCAATGGAGATTGCTGGTTTCATTGTGAGGCTGTCATCCTCATTACTGTGGGTTCAGATGTACAGATTGGGGGTTTCTCATTTAGAAAGTGCAATTTCTCGTGAGGCAGATTTTGATCTCAGAAGTAGTTTTCTAAATCCTACAACTCCAACTCCTGCAATTGTGAGGCAATCCTCAGATTCTGAAGATCCATTAGGTGGCTCTATCTATGATCCTGCTTACTACTCTTCTCTATTTGAAGCTGGCCAAGCTAACACAGGGTCACCTGAGGTAGCAGTTTTTTCTGTGACACCCCCGTTCATCCTTCATGTGAAAGTCTTTCCTTTATTAGTGTGATGTTTTCTTAATTCTCGTTTGAAAGGCTTTATCTTCTTGTTATGGTAAAACGGGCTGCAGATGAGAAAAAACATCTTCTCTTTGCTATCATGTTTATTTCTTAAATCTGGTACCGACCTTTCTAATATCATGACCGGCGTTTGCTCATTTGTGACTATGAGGGTATCTAGCAGTATTTCATTACCCTTATTATGTTAATTGGAAAAATCAAACTCGTATTAATATGAGGGTATCTAGCAGTATTTCAAGATGGGATGTTTAGATTCTGTTGATGCACCCTTATTATACAGGTAGAAGAGAGTGATCCTAGTCCTACAATTACCATGAGACTACTTATTTGCTTAAATGACGAATGGGATGGGAATCCGTGCAGCGAGCAGACTGATCATGAATGGGATGTCCACTGGCCACTTCCATGTGGTGGTGCAAAAGTTTAAAATTTTGAGGTTTTGATGGAAAGGCATGTGGACGTAACTACTGCTGAAATCTGTCAGAATGTGTGTAATGTAATGTTAAGGACCAGTTTGATATTGCTACTCAAAACTGAAGAACCAAAACCACTAATAGAAAAAGAAAACCAGTGGCAAAAACAACAATAACTTGATAAAATAAAATGATTTTGTGTAAAAGAATCCTGAATACTATACTCTGATGAAACACGAAACAGAAACCGAAAATATTTTTCTGATTTTTTTTTTTTTTTTTGTCGTCGTTTCATCCGTTAAAAAAAGAAAAAGAAAACAGGAAGTTGAAAATAGAAGTGGTACCAAATAATTATGTTTCATCGGCCAGTGAAACGGAAACAGAAAATAGAAAATAAAAGTGATACCTAACAGGCTGTGAGCATGTTCTGTCTTAATTGGTCCTCAGTATTACTATCATATAGGTTAAATTACCAATTACTATAACTAGCGATAGAAATTCATGAATCTAGGATGCTGCAATATCTTGATATCTGATAGATTTTTTTTTAATCATTTGATTTGAGCAGCAGCAAAGCTTCTACTGTTATGTAAGCATTAATTTGCACTCAAGTTAGAAGTTATACTTGTTTTGAAGTTTCTAGCATCCTTGACTTGGCGTTCATGGAAGCTGTAGTGTTTCCGCTTGCATTTTATGTATCACTCTTTTTTTCTTTTGCTTTTCCCCTTCCCTTTGTTTCTTTTTTCCTTGAACACTTTTAACTAGGTTTTAGTATTATTCCCCAATTATTTACAGGTTCACAATCATCTTAGTGCAGAGGAGAGTTCGTCTTAGATGTAGATGGAAGAATAGATGCATGATCCCATAGGATGGAACGCCTCTAATTGTGATGATTTGCCTCGCAGGATGCAAGTTCACTAGGACTATCTCAGACTCTTGATCCTTGACGATTCTCATTCTTTTAATAGATGAGAATGAAAATTATGACACCATGTTGGCTTCGAGGAATCATCACTTTTGGGCTTTGGTCTCTACAAGTCATATGGTGAAGTACCTAGATGAGTGACCTTCTGTGTAGTGCGGTTGCTCTTATGAGAATTATGACACCATGTTTGCCTCTTACTCTTGCGTCACTCTTGTTTTCCTTTTTGCCTTTTGTTTCTGTAGAGGTTTGAGCATTTCTTTGTAATTAGATGACTGCAATTTCTTTGTTTGATCTGGAACTATAGTTGGTTCACGCGCAATTCTTTTCCAGTTCTTGAATGGTTTGAGGAGATTGAAATTGATGCTTGCAAGCTCAACGCAAACCAGTGTGCATGTTTCCAAAAAAATTCCAAGCTCCATGTAGAGTTGAAAATGTTCCATTGTTGGAAACTTGAACCTATCGGAAATTATAGGTTTGCGCTTGCATTGGGCATCTTGTTGGTTGCACAGAACGGTGTTACCATGGCTTCATTGGAGAGCTGACAAATTTGACGGAGATCTGATGCCTATGCCGATAATATTGATCGGGACGAAGCAGCCAGTTGGAGAGCTGACAAATTTGACGGAGATCTGATGCCTATGCCAATCATATTGATCGGGCTTCACCACTATGATCGGGATTCACCACTGGCTGCTTCGTCGTCCGATCGTGGCCATTCAGTAAATATGCCACGACGTGGCAGTCAGTTGCATGGTTACAAGCAGATGGTTGTTTACACAGAAGCTTCCAAAACAACCTGCTGTCTAGTTATGCCTGTGCTAGCTACGAAAGCTGCCTGTTGGATTCTCGGGTTACAACTTACAAGTCTATACATGAATTCAAGTTTTCCGGATCCGTATGTTGACGTACCCACAACAGCCATTAGGTAAAGCCTAGTAAAAAATAGGCATGAACATGAAAGACGGATCGTGATCTACTCTCTAGTTATCAGGTGAAGAGGCTTGCAGGAAGTCACAAGGCTTTTAGAACATGACTCTCTTTGGAAGGGTCGTTCTATCATTTGTTAACTTTGTGTCGTGATCGGAAATAGGGCAATTGTTGGAAAACATTTATCCAGCAAAGTATCAGAAGTCAGAGAATTGTCGAGGCATGCTGGAAATCACGAAGGCTCTGAAAATCCTTGAAAAGATTCGGACCGTGTAAGCTCTCCCTTTGACATAGATAAGATTACAAGACCCACAATACATAAAGTACTTAAAATGCCTTTTGAAATGCTCACATCGCAAGCAGCAAAACTGAAGAGCGTATGACAAATCAAATATACTGCCGAAAAAAATGTGAGAACAAATGAACTATTGTTCATTTGATATAACTAACTAGAGATCACTGAAATCCAATTACATGCATAATCTTGCTGCATCTCCATTTTCCCGCACAGAGGGCCGAAGTCCTTCACGAATCCTCTAGCTCCAAACGCCTCCTTGAGTAGAACTTCGGATGCAATACCCCTGACGAGAGTCAGGTATGTAAATTCATCTGGTTTCAATCCTTTACATACCATATGACCCAAGAAGTCGATTGCTTGATCGGTTTGTGCAGTCTAGCATAGTCCATACAACACAGAATTATAGGCCTTCACACTGGGAGTTGATGATCACCAAAATAAATATGTATAATTGTAAAGATCAGGAAAATAATCATAGAAATAAGATTATTTAAAGAAAATATCTTTATCAAAAGCGATATTTTTTAAATTATCTTTCTAGCGAAATTTCATAAAAAGCCTATAAATATAGGAGGTTCAACGCATAAACCCCCCAATTTACAAGCACGATTTGTCCAACATAAAAGGTCCTACTCTTCACCTTTACTTAAATGTCTTGGTCCAACCAGAACATGATTTGTCCTTGATGAAATTCATGAAGGCATATGCGGAAACCACACGTTTTCACATCTTTTATATCTTTTTCTTTTTATTATCATGAATCCATGACTCGACTTGAAAGACAACTCTAAAGATACGATAGACTCAGAATACAAAAATAGTACGTCAATCGTCAGCCGGGTTACCCATGAGATTGTATTTCCGCACATGCATGTTTCGTGCATCGCCTGGGTATATGGTATTTAAAAGATTCAGATTTCGTAATAACTGGATATTCAGATGCAGACTTTGCAGGTTGCAGAGTTGACAGAAAAAGTACAAGTGAACATGCCAATTTTTAGGTGTAAGGTTGATTTCTTGGTTCAGCAAGAATCAGACCACTGTCTCAACCTCCACTGTTGAAGCAGAATGCATAGCTGCAGGAAGCTGTGCTGCACAAGTGTTATGGATGAGGTCTCACTTGCAGATTACGGACTTAAGTTTTCTAAAACAAACATATTTTGTGACAATACGTCTAGCTATTTCTAAAAATCCTGTTTTTCACTCAAGGATATCACTTGAGTGATATCACATTGATGTCAGATATCACTTTATCAGGGATCATGTGCAGACACTCAACAAACAACTCCCCAGCAAAATGCTTCTTAGACCAAATTACAGAAGAGACCAGCCCCTACTCCATCACAAGCTGCTCCTTCAAAGAAAAGGAAGACATCAAGAAGCAGCAGGTCAAAATTGATCCCCTCAGGACCCCGGCAGCTATTCATCGTTCATCCAGACTAGTCTAAGACACTGCTAGGGGACATCACTGGCATGACTGAAGGAGAAGTTGAGCAGATGGTTCTACTACAACAAAAGGCTGCTCAGACAAAGAACAGACTAAAAGAGCCTTACATTCTCTACAGTGGGGTATTGGAATGGAAGGACTCTACAATGAAGACATGAAGGCACAGACAAGCTCAACTACATCAAGTTGAGTTTGTGCACTCTGAAGAAGTGAGGATGAAACTCAAAAGAATAATTGACAAACATGTTCGATCTGCAACCCTTAAAGTCCAGGAGTACCTCTCCAGACCAGAAGTGGGCAGACCATCATCTTCAGGAGGTGATGATGGTGGTGGTGAAGAAGATCAAGGGGGAGACAACCACATTGATGAGGAACTCATTGACGAAGTGGCCAGGGAAGGAGTCCCTCAGCCAATGAAGAAGTCCACCTCAGTACAGACCAGTACAGCTGAACCAACTGCAGCAGAGGAAACAACTGCAGTAGAGGTAGAAGACCTCACTGCTAAGACACTTTCGGACGAGGCAGAGTTGCAGACTGCCCTATCCACTGCAGTCGAGGACACCACAAAAAAGGAGCAGACTACTCCAGCGTTTGCAGACAAGCAGACAAGCTTGGTCCATGCAGACGAGCAGCTGAGTGCAGCTGAGCCAACTGCAATCATTTCTGCAGACGAGATAGTACATGTAGTTGAGCAACCTCTTCGTCCCTCCCTTGCACAATTGGTGCAAGACATGGAAGAAATGCAAATTCATGAAGTTGAGGAGTAAACAGAGGCAGAAAGTTCTTCAATGGGAATGACTCTCTTGGTTCTTCACAAACATTTGATGGATGGCACTCCATCAATGCCAAGAACAAAAAGTCAGCAAATACAAGGGGATATCTCTACGGATGGTTAGATGATGAAACCTTTCTGCAAAGGACTCCTCTTTTTGACATTTATCAATGGAGTCGTCCAGGTTCGGATACGTGTCTTCGTAGAGATCTAGTGTTTCAGATCTTTCCCGTTCTCTTTGCATCCCTTCAATTACCAATTCACATCCACTTTACCCCTCAGTCCTCATTCGGATTGGAGCAGACCACTGAAGATCTCTCTCCTATTGGCTTTTCTCAGGGCTTGCTCTATGGAGCAACCACCAATATCCCCATGACTCCTCAAACAGCGATTAGAAGCCTTAAACTGGGAATGGAAGAGGCCAAGCTGCCACAGCACACCGAAACTCCGGTGTCAACAAGAACCAGGTCTGCAACAAGGAGAAAGCAGACTGGAAAATGTCAGAATCCTCCCCATCCAGCATTGATGAAAGGCTCAATCAACTAGATCAAAGTCTCTACGAAGTCAAGCAGTGGACCAAGGATGCTCTGCATGATTTTGCATATGTACTTCATCCTCTTGTAGATGACCTTGCCATAGAAAGAAAGAGGATGGAAGAAAACTTTGATATCTTTTATGAACTGCTTGAAGGGCTCTCAACGGCACTGACCAAACAAGCCCAAAAGGCAACCAGCATGAGCGTACAGCACTATATAAAGACAACCTCAATCTATAATCAACAACACAACACACAAGCTGTCAGATTCAGGAAGCTGCAAACAACCATTCAGGAGATGCAAAGTCAGTTACAAACCCATATTCTCAACAATGACAAGCGCCTCAATATCCTGTAGTCCAAGGTGGATGCAACCATCAAAAGATCCACCATTGCACAGACCAACATAGCCTCAGAACTGAAAGCGTTGAAGGAAGCTGTCAAAGACCTCATCCAAAGTTTTAATGCAAACAAAAAGAGGGAGAAGTCAGAGAGACCTGCACCCGAGTGAACCTCTGCAGCAGAGAGGTCCACTAGCAGACCTGTAGACGAGCTAAGGACTGCAGCAGAAGGGTCCAGTAGCAGACCAGCAGAACAAGGGTCCAGGTCAGCAACAGAGCAACAAAGGGAGAAGCAAAGGCACAAGCGGCTTAAGGTTCTATAGCAGGACTATCTTCCTAAGAGAGGACGGAAGGATTGATCCCTAGGTTAAAATATAAGTCCTCTAATTCCTGTAAAAAAATTTTACTTAGCAATGGTTGTATAAGTGTTTTTGTTGTTTTAATTGCTTAGAAGTTTTGTTTGCATCAATTTAGGAGGAGATTGTTAGGAATGTGCAATCCCTCCACTTGTATAGAAATTGATGAACAAAACTTAAGAAGAATTCATGTATGTAATAGATACTTAGGCTGTAACAATTAGTTAGGTAGTTGTAGACTAGGGGCCGTAGGTTGTGCAGACGAATGCAGCAGACCATGTTACAGCAGAGTGCGGCCAAGTGCAGCAGACCACTGGTGCAGCAGACCAAGGCAATACAGACTACAGAGGACTAAAAGTTACATGCCAAAGATCAACTACATACAACAGCAAAAAGGTCTCACTTTTCTCATTATCTAGGACTCTTCCTGTGTTCAAGGCCAGTTCCAGCAGCAAAGAGAAGTGAGCCATATCACAGTGCTAGTATGCAAGCTGAATTCCAAAAGACTGAGTGTAGTGCTGGGTGCAGACGAAGCTACACTAGCAGTCTGAGTAGATGAGGTCTGAAAGCTGTTAAGTGGGAGCTGAGTTGCAGTAGAGTGGCTGCAATACTTGGTGCAAGTGAAGTTACAGAAAGGCTGGATATGAAAACTGTGCAGCAGAGCTCATGCAGCCGAGGTGCAGCAGAGCTGCAATAGAGGTTGCAGCAGAGGTGCAGTAGAGATTGCAGTAGAGGTGCAGTAGAGATTGCAGCAGAGGCTGTGCAGTAGAGACGTGCAGCAGACCTGGTGCATGAGACTGGATGCAGTATGAGTTGTACTGGAATGAAAAGGAACAAGGAAGGGGTAAAAAACGAGAAGTTGAGGCAAAGGTGATGTGTACTGGATCAGAAAAGATGAAGCCAAGTCAGTCCACTGCAGTAGAGGACAGAGCTATCACTATCAGATAGTACAATCACGGGTTGTGGTTCCCTGAGCCTATAAAAGGGGACTCACAGCATAGAGAACAAGGTTGACGAGTCTGAAAAAAGTTGAACATCATTTGAGAGCTTTCAAAAAGAAGAAATGCCTTGAAGACTCGCTGTGCGTGAGCTGAATCGAAGATTCAGGATTTATGAAGAAGGTTCACTAGTCTGCAAGTGAAGAACAATAATTGCAACAGTGCACTGCAAGATCTTGGTTCTTCATCCTTTAGCAAGTAAGATCTTGTTGTAAAGGGGCAATCTTGTAAACCAGAAACAAGAACTAGTGAACCTCCTCTTGGCTTGACTGCACTGGTCATGACCAAGGAAAGACTGGACTAAGCTTCTGTTACTTGTTGGTAGCAGATGTCTGAACCAGTATAAAAATCTAGTGTCATTTACTTTTTCCCACTGATTATCATTCCTAGAACTATTAGTAAAGAACTTCAAGTCCAAAGAGACAAGCTATACAAAGCTAAAGTTTTAACTGCAGAACTTCCGCAATAATGCAGCAGACTAGCCCATAGCTCCACTGCACTGTCTGGAAAATTTTTGAGATAATCTATTCGCCCCCTTCCCTCTAGGTTATTTATGGGACTTTCAGAGTATTTAAAGGTTTGGCATTTGACATGCCAAAACGATCCAATAGCTTCTCAATATACCTCTTTTACGAAAGATACAACTTTCTTGGTTTTCTGCCTCGGTCGATTTTTATCCCTAAAATTTTCTTTGCAGTTCCAAGATCTATAATCTCAACTTCATTGCTTAGTTGTTGCTTCAACCTTTGTATATCTGACAAGTCCCTGGCTACAATCAACGTGTCATTGACATACAATAAAAAAAATTATTAAAGAACCATTTTTAAATTTTCTAAAATACATACGACTGCTATAAGCACTACACGTGTACTTCTGTCTCAACATAAAAGTATTAAACCTTTTATACCACTACCTTGAAGATTGCTAGAGATCGTAAAGAGAACGACCTGCAAACATAGTCTTCTTTCTCTTCACTCACAAAACCTTCAGGTTGAGACATTTAAATTGTTTTCTGGGCTGATGATGTGTATGAAAACACACATCGTTTCTTTACTCTAAATGTTTGTTTTATTCCTCTTGTATTGTCTATTTTATTACTCTTAATGTTGGTACTGCTGCGTTTTTAAGTTTTTGACAGATTGGTGTGAAGTTTAGAACAAAAATGAAGAAAGATGAAGAAGATAGACAAGTCATGAGCTTAAAGACCGGAATTCATAAGTTTATCATCGTTTCACGTGTTTTGCGAGTTAATATAGCAAAGTTTTACATCGATATGTTAGTTTAGCGTGTTTAGAAGTGATGTATAAGTTTTTAGAATTTTTGGACATCATTTAGTATTTTGCGTATTTGTTGTAGGTGATCAGCACGTATGTCGCGGCCACTACAGGTATGTCGCGGGCGCGACTGGCCAATTCAGCAGCTTTTCAGGATTTTAACCTGTCGCGGGCGTGACATGCATGGTCACGGCCACGACACTGTCCCAGATGCAAAACACTGCTTTTCAATCGTCGGATCGTTTCGTCTTCGACCTACGCCTATAAATACATGCTATAGGTTCTTCTAATCATAATTCAAAGCATAGAAATTGCAGGGGAGATCAGAGGAGGTGACACGTGAAGAGGAGAAGCATTGGAGGGCATTTCAAGGAGATTTGATCCGCAACTCGTTGTATAGCTTACAACAACAGTTTGGAACGTGATCTGTGCTGTAAAACCTTCGTTCTCAGTTACTTAATCTCTGCAGAATGTTTGTTTTCAAAGCTATGTTTCATTCCATGCTTTGTTTGATGCATATGCGTGAGTAGATCATAAGTAGGGATGCGTTGATGAATTTTGATGACCTTAGATCATGAGATGATGCCTTTATGATTAAAACCAACGATGTTAATGAAGAATATGTTGCATGAAACCTGTTAGAATTATCATATAATATATTTTTATTAGATTGATCACCTAATATACATAGTTTAGAGCTATAAATCGCGTTAAGTGATTTACTTAGTAGCGAATTGATATAATATGATTTAAGCTAATTGTCATATATAATCGATGGTTTCACATGCATGTGACATGATTAGTTTAAGCTAATTGCTATGATTGTTATGAATGGTAGTTCCATATTATGATTCAACTCTTTTGATTAAATCATGTTTGAGTAATTGAAATGGTTTTGATCTATTGAGTTAGTTTAACTATCTAAGGTAATTGGAAGTTAGAAGCTAAGGAACATAGTGAGTTAAGCCAAAATTCATTAAGGCCATTTCATATTAATCATTATAATCTGAATTCAGAAACATCCATGATTGATCTAGGTGACTCATAAGAAATTCAATCATCATCCCTACATTTCTCCCAACTTAAGGAAACTCCTCTATATCTCAGTTTTTTTTAGCTTCTGTCCGATCTAGCTAGTTTAGTCTTAAGTAGTTTCTTACAACAAACCCCACCAAATCTTAATTTTCATATCTATAATAGTTCTTTATAGCGACTAGAAAAAAGATAAACAATATTACTTTCACTGCTGCATTAATTTAATATTTTTAGAGTGAAAGTGAATGCATATAAATTTTAATTTGACGTGCCTACGACAGCACGCATCAGCTGACCATGCAAAAAAGATATTTTGACATCAAGTAGCTCGAGCTCTAAATTGTTGAAAGCTACCAAAGTAAGTAATACTCGAATTGAGCTATGCTTTACCACTGGTGAAAATACTTCATTGTAGTCAATTCCCTCTTTCTGACTGAAGCCCTTCACAACCAAACGAGCATTATACCTCTTATTTTCAACACCGAGAATGCCCTCTTTTTTTCTTTTTCTTTTTTTTGAAGACCCATTTACATCAAGCTGCTTTCTTGTCCTTAGGCAATTTGACAACGTCCTATGTTTGGCTCTTTTGAAGCGATTTCATCTCTTCGCTCATCGTAACTAGCCATTTCTCTGAATTTGAGCTACTGACCGTCTCTGTATAAGTAGAAGGTTCCTCAATAGCAAGCTCTTCAGTAGCAGCAAGAGCGTGCACCTATATTAGCCTAACCATATCTGTCTGGAGGCTTTATTTGACGTCTAGGTCTCCCTTCTACTAAACTCAAAGGTTGATTCGCAGATTGACTAACTTCTTCCGCATCATTTTGTTTCAGTTCAGAGGCTTGAAACTCATCTTACTTTTCAAGCAACTTAACTCTGTCAAATGAAGCTTTTGGTCAAGGCTCCACCTTCTTCACAACATTCTCATCATAAAGACCTGTAGACTCAACAAAAACGTTTCTCTGATCAAGCATAGCATTTTCATCAAATATGACAACTCGACTAACAATAATTTTTGTAAATCAAACTCGGTACACCATATTCTATATCCCTTAGCCCCATAGACATAACCAATAAAAATGCCTTTCCTGCATGTGGTTCTACATTTCCATCATTACATGAAAATAAGCAAGACAAAAGAAAATTTTAAAAGTAGAGTAATCAGAAGGTTTATCATACAAATCTCATTTGGAGTCGTACACTCAATCACGGTTGATAAAGAGTGATTTATAAAATAGCAAGCCATGTTGATAGTTGTTAAGAATATGCAATCTCTTCAGATGTATAGAAATTGATGAACAAAAATTTAGAGTAAGATATGCTTATGGTTAGTTGCTTAGGTTGAGAACTAAGTTAGTTAGTTACAATCTAGAGAAGCATGTAGCAGAGCAACAGATCACAGTTGGAGGGCCGATGTGGATCACCTGGATGCAAACTACTATAAAGGGTTCTAGATAAGAAATTGCGATAACCACGGACAGCAAAAGACCACAAATGCTTCAGGATCTAGGATCGAAATATCTGGATCAAGGCCAAGTCAGAAATGCAACAGGCTGGATGCGACAGAGCTTGCTTGAAGTAGAGGTTAAAGCGTAGTAGATGGATACAGCAGAGCTGAAGGATGATTAGATAAGGATATGAGAAACGGTCATAGCGAAGATTTGAGTTATGAAACTCAATACTATGTTGAAGTCACTTATGAGGAGACCCGTCCACATCACTAAAGATTCGCATAGGGGACAAAGAGACAGCTGTCAATGTTGGAACAATACAGTCACGGGTTCTAATTCCCTGAGCTCTATAAAAGGGAATTGATCAAGCTCAGAAAAGGTTGAAGACGATTATGAGATTCATTGACAAGCAAAAACTCTCTCAAAGTGATTGACAATCGTTCTCAGAGCTGTGATTGAAGATCAAAGAAAGAAAGTTCACTAGTCTGCATAAAAGAAAAACTTCTGCACCAGAGTCTTTTGGAGAAGATCTGTACAACGATCTAGGTTCTTGTCTTAGCAAGTGGTCTACTTGTAAGAGATTTTTATGTAAGCCACAAATAAAGAGATAGTGAACTCTCTCTTGATTTGGCTACACTGGTCATCAAGGAAAGATTGAACTAAGCCTTCGTTTGTCATTTGACAACGAATGTCTAAACCAGTATAAATTATTGTGTCCTTTATTGCACTTCATTTTTTATCTTAGAACTACTAGAATTGAACCTTGGACACAAAAGTGACAACTTCGAAAAACTTAAGTCTCGACTGCAGATTGTTTCCGTAGACTGTAGAAGACAAAGTGCATACTAGTCAAGACCAGACTGTACTAAACTGTCAAGAAATTATTAAATAGCCTATTCAGCCCTCTTTCCCCTTTTAAGCTTTTTATTGTAAACTCTCAGATTTACAACAGTTTCTTCCCAACAGTCATTTTCCAGTCTAGCATTAGACCGCATACATCTAGCTTTCTCTAATAGCGTGCGATTCATATGCTTTGTCACCCCATTCTATTGGAGTGTGTATCTAACTGTCCAATGTCGAACTATCCTAAAGTCTGCACAAAATCTTTTGAATTTATCCCCACAAACCTCGAGACCGTTATCTGTATGGAGATACTTGATCTTCTTTCTTGTCTGATTTTCGATTAGCACTTTTCATTTCTTGAACACCTTAAAACATCACTTTTATGCTTCAAGAAATAGACACAAACCTTCCTCGAAAAATCATCAATGAAGGTAAAAAAACGACACACCTCCCTTCGAAATAACATGTGAAGGTCCCCACAAATCAGAATGGATGTAATCAACGATACCTTTCGTCGAATATATCCCAGTACTGAAACTGACTCTGTGCTGCTTACCATAGACACAATGCTGACAAAGTCCAACGAACATCTCTGTTTGCCACAAAGTAACCCACGCTTGTTTAAAATAATCATCGTTTTCTCACTCATATGGCTTAACCGCATATGCCATAATTTTGGCCTAGTAATGTCTAAAAGAGATGCAATATTGGCTAAGCCTACCACGGTATTGCCTTGCAAAACATAGAGATTCTTTCATAAATTTACTTTCATGATGATCAAGGAGTCTTTTGTCACCTTCACACTGCCTTCTCCACCAATAAATCTGCAATCAATGGAGTTCAAGACACTCAAAGAAATAAGGTTCTTCTTAAAATCAAAAATATGACACACATCTGTCAGTGTTCTCACAACCTGATCATGACATTTAATTCTGACTGTGTCAATGCCGATCACCTTACAACTACATCATTCCCCATCAAAACAGGACCGCCATTAAATGGCTTGTAGGTATAAAACCAGTCCCTATTTGGGGTCATGTGGTAGGAACAACCAGAATCTAGAATCCACTCATCACTATCGCGATGATCCATGGATGATACTGTAAAGAACAGTGTCACTATCAGATGAATCATTTTCCTTTACTAAACTGGCCGAATCTGCAGTAGATTTCTCTGTCTTTCTTCTTCCTTTGTCCTTAGCTTTGAGCTTGGGACAATCTAACTTATAGTGCCCTATATCATGGCAATACTAACACTCCACATGACTCAAATTTCTGTCCTGTCATGACTTCGAACGAGTCCCTGATTTATCTCTAATTTTACCTTTTATCCTTTGATCAGATCTGCCCCTGATAGTCCAACCATCAACTTTATCATCACTAGCAATTGAACTTAGCTTCGATCTCATCTTTGGTGGATTCAATGCAGCTTTCATATCTTTCAAAGATATGAACTCATGTCCATACAACATCGAGTTCACAAAATTATCATAGGAAGCCGGGAGGGAACACAACAATTTTAGGGCTTGATTTTCATCATTAATTTTCTACTCAAGTTTATTCAGGTCCATAATAATCTTGTTAAACTCATTCAAATATTCATGTAACGACATACCTTCTCGCATCTTCCACATGTAAAAACGTTGTTTCAAGAAAAGTCTCGTCGTAAGGGACTTTTTCATATGAAGAATTAAACAATTCGATATCAATTGTGAAATAAGATCTGAAATAAGAATAATCAAAGAACAAACGAACAATGATTATGAAAATACGAACCCCAATTTTACTTGGAAAACCCCGAAATTGGGTTAAAAAAATCACGGAGAGAGAAATTCATTAGAACAAATTTGGAGAGGAGAGTGTAACCCTAGATGCAAATCCGTATTTATATTAACTCAAGATAGGTAATAAAATAAATATGAGAAAAAAATCTATAATTTATATTATCTCCTTTTAAAAGATATGAAGCCGCAAACCAACAATAATATTTTTTTTTTCCAGGAAACGTTAGATTTTATCAACTTGCGGGAAAAGAAAACTTTACAGCAGCATCTTTCCCTATCATCCCCTTTACATCACATAGCAAATTCATGAGAATTAAGAACACATCAAATAGCAACTACAACATACAGCATAATAATCAATCAACAGTACACAGCTCCGGCATTGACATTGCATCATCACCTTCAGCAGCCTCTCCTCCTCAACTGCATACATCCTCTTTGCAACCAGCTACGGCATCAAAAATTCCTCGTTATACACTCTTCGATTTCTTTATGTTTCCACTCATACATCATACACATGTCTAATCTCTTCCCTCCGCGCGCTAAATCAGTTTTGCCAGTTGAAACCTTTTTAAACCATACAAACCATTGGTTCCAGGTATTATATTGTGTTCATGTCGACTTCAACTCCTTCCATACAATCATCCCATTTTCCATATAAAATTTTATTTGTATAAAGGATTTGAATACGTAACTTAAATCATCTTTAATATTTCACAACAAATTTATGAAAAATGAGGTTTGATAGTACAATGGATCATTCGTAATTCGAATCAAGGTTTTCATAGTTGGAATCGAAATCAGAATCGGAAAAATCTCAAACCAATTCAAATCGGATGATTAATCGGACGATTCGGACCGATTTGATTCAAACCTATTTTTGATCAATTTTTAGAAGAGAAAAGACAATAAATAAGATAAATATCAATATAAAAAGGCAAATATTAGGCAAAATAAGTACATAACATAAACTAAAATTATAGAAGTCTTAATTTGATAATTTCACATCTTTAGGCACTTCAAACTTCAAAATACAAATACATATAAAGTATTCAGCATCATCAATTAGATACACTTATTAATGATTTATTAATAGGAAAAATAAAGAGCGACGATGATCTTCAAAATATTCTCATAATATCTAATATTTTCATTAGGACCCTTATAATTAATTAGATACACTTATTAAAACTTCTTTTAAAAAATGTGCATGATCGCCTGAAACAGTCCGAATTGACTTATTCTTCCCTAAATCGTTCAAATCAAGACCGATTCATGTCGATTCAGGATGATCCATTATATGTTCTACAGAATCAGTGTGAATCCGAATCGGTGAGACAAGAATCGATCGATTAATCGATAGAATCGGCCGATTATTTCAACCATGATTCGAATAATTGACGTGAACAAACATTGCAACTTTCGTGGCACAATAGAATTAATACTCTGTCATCAAAAGTCTCTCTTGTGTCATGACCCGAAAATAACAAGGATCTGTATTTTGGTTTATTATATTTTTGAAAAGCACATAGATGGAATTGATGTATCCATGATGTGGCAATCAGCAAGGGACTTGATGCAAATATAGTTAATCGAGTCAATGTTTTGTCGAAAGATTTGATGAACTTGACCGGATTTGTTGGGTGGCAGGGGGTGTGGCTTAGGAATTTGTCTTAACCAAGTGACCAACCCCCAATCAAGTCCTATACAAACACCATGTAGTACAACAGAGTTGAATAATAATAATCCAGATTAGCTGCAAAGCCTATAATCCAACCACCCTCAACAATACAGATGACACTTCCAACTTCCGCCTTTCTATCGGATGTCTAGGACTGAACTTTTACTCGCATGATTTTACAACCGTTATAACAGATTAGTATGTGAACAACTTCCCTTCAGTCATGTTTATAGTTTGTGATTTCAATACCATGGTAATTAAAAGGCCAAGACACCCCAAATATCTAACATCATTCAGTCAAAGAAAAACACAAGAAAGATCAACCCAATAGCCAAGCCATCACCTTGATGTGTGCTTCACATTGATTTCTAAAATTAACAGCCCATGATGTGTTGCCATATTTACGACGAACAGGGATAACATCACAGACACACACCAAGACATAATCACAACATCATCAAAGATGCATCAAGTGCAACTAGCGCATAAACCATATCCCGCACCAATACATAGAAAAGCAATCTGTAAAATGTAAAGAAAACTCACTACCTCATGCCCAAGGGACCGTATGCTACAGTCAATACACAATCTATTTCCCTCAGCCAGACGGATAAATACATTCAAATTTCAATTATTCGAGGACTTGTATCCTTTTTTCCAAATCAAAGCCCAACAACTTATCCCAAAACATAAATGTTAACGAAGTGAATGAAAGAGTTAGTAATGCAAACTAGAGACAACACCCTCACTATTATTCTGACGCTTGATGAGCAATAAGAAGTAACCATCATCCCAATTGAAGCCACAGTTCCCCAAACGAGAATAAGAGATACAATTCATCTCTGAGGAGGATCCACCGTCCGCACATTCGTGCTTCCCATTCCTTGGATTCTATCTTTCGTGATTTCGACAAAATGACCGAGCATTTCATGAAACTGCTGTAGTCCTGACAGAGGCAGAATAATGGATGAACGGTCAGAACCTGCCACCTGCAATTCAATTATAAGTATAAGTATACTTCCAAGCACTGTGATGTATGAAAATTCTTTTATAGAATATCAGAGAGGGATTCATCAACATAATTATAGGAGCAACTTCATAAAAGGGCAAAACGAAATAGGTTTTCTTTCTGGTAAATTAACGGTTTGTAACCACACCTCAGATATCTTCAAGTAATGTCCTCTGTCGTTGCTACCAAGATCAAAGAAAAACCTCTTTTGGTCAGCTCTGATAACTTTTGAAACTCCAAAGTTTCCGCTGATCTCATCCCGTGAAGGCAACTCAGGTGACCTATCTGCATTCAACTCCGACAGAAGAACCGACTGACTGCTGTGGCCAGATATGAAACCAGCGCCAACATCATCTGAAAGCCCGACAAGTCGCTCAGAAACTTCTGAATTCTGCCGTTCGAGTGAAGCAAACCAAAATTCGTCAGGAATGCTCAAGATGAACAGACAACAAACCTAAGCATACAATAGATTACACAATAGAAGAGATATTGAAAACCAAAATACCTGATTAGGGACAATGAAAAGCCTTGATGCTTCATGAATCTCTGCCAATATGCTACGAAATGCTGCCCATCCTTCGTCCCTGGTATTTCCTGCAGGAACAATGATGGTGCTCCGATTTCTGTTCATGGAAGCTTCAGAAACCTACACAATCAAGGTAAATATAAAATAAAAATCTACATTCAAAGATTACTTATTCAAGCAGATGACTTTCAATGACAATGAATTTTATCTTCGAGAACAACAATGATTTTTACATTTGTGTGGATGTTTCTTTCGCGGGCAAGAGGAAGGGGATGTTCAACAGATTATTTAATCAAGAAATTAGATGCAGTGATGCTTCAATATTCTTTATAGCTTAGTGATTTTCTTTCCTTTTTACGCCATTTTCCAACAGAACTATGGCTACCTGTGTTAAGATATTAAGAAAAAGAGTAAGTTCATTTCAAGTACAAGGATCAACCTCCATTTTACAAGTTCAGTACCGCTGTAATCTGCTCATGACAATAAGGATGAAGGAAAAAATACACGAAGAACTCAAGAAACAAGTCCATTTTGTCAATGTTGTTTAGAATAAAATATCAAAAGCACATACTGGCATCAATGAAAATGAAAATGGCTAGTATTTGAAGTAGCCATCGGATATAGATTAACTTCAACTTTAACAACGATATCCAAGTTCTTATAATTTCAACATCAATGTATGGCTGTCGCGAAAATTGTCAGACTAGTTATGACGCCTAGAGGCCAGTCAAAGGACACAGCTTACATCATAAACTCAACTAAAGCAGCAGGGCAGCCTAAATAATGAATCAAAGACAAAAAACTTATGCAGACCAATACAGTGATGAAGAAAAGATGAGCAATTTCTCTGTATAATAGAATATATAGACCCCGACATCAGACCTTGAACAAGGATATCACAACCAATATATGGAAATGCTTCTCTTTTTGCGCTGGGCTAATTGCGAGAGGTGTCATATCTTAAAATAATTGAAGAAAACGAATGGTAGAATTCAGCAATCATCATTCAACGAAAACGGATCACATCTATCAATTAGATCTTTTTTGAGAGAAGAAGATAACTCTGCAAGACAGACTTTATATTTGCTATGTGGTCCGAAAATTAAAAGAAGCGTTTACTGCAAGGAACTAACTTCATCTACAAAATATATAGTTAAATGCAATAAATTTCGAGTAAGCCCGAGATTCCAACACTTCCACTGAAACCGAAACATCAATAGATCAATAGATAACAGATTAATCATCATTAGTGTCTCTTGCCAAGCAGGAGTGACAAGACATAACAAAAGTAATGATATCAAGAGTAGTTTGTCGACATTGCTGGCCGTTGCTGCCATTGCTTTCTGTGTGTTAGTGTTCTCGTTTAGTCTGTGTTTAGTCTGTGTTCTTGTTTGTCGTCAGAGTCGCCGTAGTCAAGTAAGCAAGTATCTAAGATTAAACAAAAAACAAATCGTCTTCAAGTCGATGCGATAGTGCTGTGAACAAGTTAAAACATAATCTACAACATCAAGGACGCACACAACAAATCGCATCATTTAACAACACCACAAGGAAGAACAACACAAGTACCTTCAGAAACCGTCCCCTTCGATTCTCACCAACATCAAAATAAAACACCTGAGAAATCAAACAACAACCTCACCAATCACTCCACCAAACCGAACACCAACAAACAAACAAACAAACAAGCAAACAAACAAACCAACCTTGGTATCGAGCCTCAGCTCCTTACTATCAATCTCCTGCTCATCAGAATCAACATAAAAGTTAAACAGATCCAGAAACCACGATATCCCGTTCGACGGAACAATAATAGTCGATCTCGTCGACGACGTCTTCTCCGACACCTTCAGGTACCGTCCCCTCGGATTCTCCTTCAGGTCGAAGTAGAACAGCTTGTGTTCTACTTGTAACGTCTTGCTCAGTAGCTCCACGTCGCTACCTCCGCCTCCGACGCCGACGCCGCCTTGATTCCCCTCCATTGTCGAGGACTTGGCTGGTTTCGAATCTGAAGAAATACTGGACAGATCGCGTGATGGTGTTGTGGTGGTTGAGGCGGTGGTGGTGAAGGAGGAGATGGGAGGGTGGCGGGTGGCGGCGGCGAAGGGATTGGGGGAGAATCTGTCTAGGGTTTTGGGGGGCAGCGGATCCCCACGTGCTCTAGATCTGGAATTATGATTAGGGATGCGAGATTTATCATAGATATAAATTCTATTGACGACTATGTTAGATTAATATAACTCCTGTTGTCGTAGAAAATATAATAATTTTTGAAAATGATATATTTAAATTTAAATTTATATAAGTATATTTTTTTGATTTCATCTATTTTGAATGTTATTAAAAATATTTATTTAATTAATTTTTTTTGTTTTAATTTATATACAATTATTTGATTCGACACGAGATTTTATATGTGATGAAATTTTATAAATTTTGATGAAGAAAAAAAATATTTTTTTTATAATAGTAGAGTTTATTATAGCAAATGAGAGACAAAATAGTGATATGTACTGTAATAGAAAGTGATTGTCTTTATTTTTTTTTTGTGAGAAATTTATCACAATTGAAAAGATTACAAATAATTTGGGATAGTCCAATAAAAAAACTGTTGTATGTATATTGGAATAGAAGGAGTATTAATTAAATCTAATCATCTTAATTAGATCATAAAAAAATAGATGCTAATTAATCACTTTGAGCACTATAAATAGAGTTTATTTGTCAGATGTTATATAAACATTTCTAAGAGAAGAAAATCCCTCTTTCTCGCTCTATTTTTTCTCTAAAATAGTTTAATTTCTTTGTTAATTTCGACGTTTATCGTCCGATGACATCAATACGTGTATCTCGACGAATCAATTCATCCTCCACGAGCATTTATTCCATAATACGTTATCAGCATGAGACTTTGACCAACTAAGATTGAAATCGTAACGAAGATACGTAATTGTAACCACATGTTTGATTTTTTGATCCTTATAACAACAATAGTAATAATCTAAATAAAACATTTTTGTTTCCGTCGCTAGACGAAATATCGTCTGTGCGAAAACTTATTTTATTTAGTTTCATATTTTCAACACGTAGACATGATTTACCCCTTCATGTGGTTCATCCGTAAAGTTTGACATGATTTATCCTTGTTGTGTGCTTCACCCATGAACGTTGATGTGGTTGTTCCCTTTTTGTATGATTCATCTGCAAATGACGAGAAATTTTATATTCCATGTTGGTGCATTTGCTCCAAACGATGAGACTTAATTTTTTTTTTTTTGTTGTCTTTCATTAAGGTGTAACAAACAACATAATGACCATTAATGATGAAAGCAAACAGCATAATAAAAATCTTAACCATTTATGTTATCATTTATTGTTGTTAGAAGTGTTTTACGTTGTATTAATGATTTACTTCTTTCTTTTATTAAATCCTTGTTTTAGGAATAATGATGAACAATAAAAGTTTTTAAGAAAATATATATGAGTCAAATTGAATAAAACTTTTTCTATCCGATGTTGTAGGAATCGCTTAATTTTATATCTTTTATCAATAAATCAAACAATTTAAAAATAGATTACAGTATTATGAAAAGATAGTAATAATTGAAAATCTTATTACTATCATCAAATTGTTACATCTATACATGTATTGAAGAAAGTAAATTTTGTATATGATTTTCTTTAAAATAAGCAAGCTTAATGAATTTTATCATTTTGATGTATTCAGAGAACCATGACAAATCTCACAAAATTGGCATTTATTGCGCTAGACCTATTAAAAGAAAAATACTTATCATGAATTCTTGATATATTATTATATGTAGATATCAAAGATTTAAAACATACCATAATGGAGAACAACTAAGCAACTTTATAAGAAAATATTAAAGTATTTATTATCCTGAAGTATCATCTCCATTCGAGGCTGAAATATGAATATCTTATTGTAAAAAATGCATATGAGTTATGAAATAATTTAAAAAAAAAGATTTGGCCATCCAAAGTTGGTATTTCATTCAACTGTCGAAAATGAATGACAGATATCGAGATTGTAAAATTTTAAATCTGTGCAAGATTATAATTATGTATTGTTCGGTATTATCTCTCGTATGATACTATGTGCAGAATCTATATCTGGAAAAAAAATATTAGAGGAAACATATTCCACTTTTTCTCTTCAAAATGCTATTCTGATATATCAATATAGGATTCTGAAATTCACTGAGTATAGTGAATTGTTTTCATGTCTCTTAGTTATTGAAAAAAATCAGAACTTATTAATGAAAAATTCTCAGACTCGTCCAATTAGTTTCGTCTCTTTATCATAAACAATGACCATTAGAAGTGACAATTGACGCGAAAAAGGACGAGATCGTGAAAGTGTTCGTGATCGTGAAAGATTTCACGAACGACGTAACAATCTATAGACACTGAAATGTCGATCGACTATTTCTAATAGTGAGCAATCATGTGACAACCTTAATGTGACATAAAATAAAACCAGAATAACATAAAATAATTTCTTTCAAATCTTAATAATGTTTCAACTCAGAGTCGTATTGGATCAAATCAAAGCCATGTTGAATGCCTAAATGGTCTAAGAGGTCCAACGGGCTCAAACATCGGTCTCAAACCCAACCCAAAATAAACACAAAAAATACAAACAAAACTAATGATAGAAAATAAAGGAAAAATAAATCTGATCCACCTTCTCTCACGTGCCAACTCAACCTCCATCACCTCCACTACATCAGTCACCCATGATCCCCACTCATCTTCATCGGTTAATCTCTTCTCAAATGCACTATAAATACCCATAGTCAGATAGGACAAGATAATCAAATCTCATCATCAAGAATCGCATCAGTTTCCATCATCACAACAAGAACCGACACCAAATTCCTCACATCAAACACACCTCAAACCTTGGAAGACTGCCGAGCGTCCTTGGGAGCATCTAGCAACTACCTACGAAGCTCAGCATCATAATCATTCCTGCCGCGACGAAGCTACACCACCATGTTGGGAAAAGTCGGTATGTGGTGCAGCGGAAATTGCCCAACATTTTTCCCTCGTTGCGCTATAAAAATGGGATAAATAAATAGCCCAAAAATAAATGGAACCGACACCAAAATTTTACGT
>JAOVYX010016016.1:0-25952 GCA_035668315.1 Drosera spatulata | reverse complement strand
GGTGCTTGGTTGAAATAGGGTAGAGGACCTTGAGCCGCTTGAGTATTCCTCCAAGAGATCCTCGGATGGTTCCTTGGATTGTTCGGGTTATAGAACATGTTCCCTTGAGGAGGCAGATGGTAGGCTTGACCATAATTCACTTCTTCAATCATTTGTGCTTGCACCATATTGGAATGAAGATGGAACACGGTGGTAGCTTGTAAACCTCCACAAAGGTGACAACACGGAGGAGAAGAAGATTGGCAAACATGAGCTTGAGTGTTCGAGCTTGAGGCCAAATCGCTCACTTGCTGTATCAAAGCTTCAAGTTGCTTAGAAATTATAGTTGCCAAATCATGTTCTAGCACCCCCGGTGCTTTCTTTGGAGTAGAGCATTCATAGGGCCATTGATACGCTCCTTCCGTCATCGTCTCAAGTAAGTCATAGGCCTCTTGGTACTCGAGCTTCATAAAACATCCCTTCGCCGCTACATCCAGTGAACACCTCAGAACGGACCTTAGCTCCTTGAAGAAGCTTTCGATTTGCAACCAATCGGGCAAACCATGGTGTGAGCACTTCCTAAGAAGCTCGTTGAACCTCCCCCAAGCTTCATGGATGGTCTCAGTGTCAAATTGGGAAACGAAGAGATGTCGCTTCGTAGCTTGGCGATCTTGACAGGCGAGAAAAGCTTTGTAGCGAACTTTGGACAAACTCACCCCTTGTGGTGATGAAAGCCGACGGGAAAGGGAATAGTCACTCTGAGGCCTTACTCGTTAGAGAGAAAGGGAAGAGATGTAGGCGTATGACTTCTTCACTCAACCCATTCGCCTTCACGGTGTTCACTTTCACGCTTGAACTGCTGGATCTATTCAGGATTATATGTTTGGAGGATTTTGAATGTTGAGCGGGTGATCTCCACCCTCAAAAACTGACACCTGGTTCATGTCCATGTTGAATCATTGAGCGGATGCTTATTGTTGCTTTCGTTGCCTCCGAAGTGTACGTTCAAGTTTCGGATCAAAGGGTTCAAGATTACCGATTTAGCGTTCTCTCATGCATGAGCGAAGGACCAACAAACACAATAACGAACACTCTCAACAACGCAAATAGGCAAGATAGAGACGAAGGATGAAAATAAAAAAGTTTGAACACACAAGAACTAGCTACATCAATGGTAGAAACTAAAGATCCCCACAAATGGCACCAAAAAGTTGTTAAACGTGTACTATGTCGTAAATACGCAAGTGAACGTGTCACTTATCAAGTAATAAAGGAGAGTAAGAGTATTGCCCACGAGAAAATAGGTTCCTAGCGATCGACGATGTAGTCCTAAGTGGGTCAAACTAAAATAATCCAATGAGGTTTTAATCTAATGATACTAGAAAACAAAAGAAACTAGACTAAACGCTAAGCTAAATGCATGTCGAGTGATATGATAGTGAGGATAGGGCCGTGACTTCGTTATCCTTGCGTATAATCATTCCGTTTACTCTATTCTAGTTCTTCTTTAGATGTTTAGGTTGGTAGTCGAGAATCCCTAAGCTATATATTAGTCCCTCTTGAGATCTAAGGTAAATCTTGTTAGGCGTCACCTCAACACATCCCCACGAGAGGTTAATGCAACTAGTGAGTGTTGCGCACAGTGGTTCCCCTTAAATGACTATGAGAGTCTATCAACCTTGCGTTCAACTCAAGGTGAGGGTTTCCTAAGTTACGTTTACACCTATCCTCTCGAAATTGATACAAATAACGAGATCAACACAAGGTGATCAATCAAGAGAGGCACTAAGTTCAACAACCAACACAAAACAAAAACAATGTACGAACAACTAACTTAATGCATAAGGATGATCATAAAACTATTCAAACTACATCACAACCCTAATTGAGGGTTTAACTCATGATTCAAAGGCAAAGGCAAATTATCAAACACTTGATGTGCATACAAGCCATAATCATCCAAGTCTCTAAAGCACCAAGGGAAAAAGCTAAACCAAGGATGATCTCCCTTCAATACCAAAAAAGCTTCAAACTCGACATAACTTCAATGAAAACAAGAAATACGGTAGTATCGATGCTCTAAATAATAAAAGAAACTAAAACGACTCAAACTAACAAGAAGACTGACACAAATAACCAACTTTGACTAAGAAAAGGATGCATATTTACATACACATCAAACTCTCCCAAACCAAGCATTTGCTTGCCCTTAAGCATAAGAAAACACACAAGAAAGACAAAAAACAATGTAAAATGAGAAATTCAAACCAACAAAATGAACAAGTGTCATAACACACATTTTCTACAAGCCAATTCATCTTCCCCTCTCACCACACTGCATGAATTCATTCTCGTATCTCTAAGCGATCACCTAACAAGGCATCACTCACCATCCCCCAATGATACTAAGGATCATTATTAATAGGACAACAAGGTATAAGCATTCATATACCAAGCACCTTCTTACCAGAACCAAGTGTGCATCGTGATCCAATATGAGAACAAGACCAATAAATAAACAAAATAGGTAAAGGGAGGTGGCTATTTAGTCATGTGGAGCTTGGTTGTAAGGGTAGAAATATGGTACGAGTCAAGACATTAGCATATCTCTACATCCATCCACATCAAGGCATTGTGCCTTTAACAAAAACATACTAACCATACTAAGCAAAACATACAACACCCTCGAGTCACCCCTTTATCAGTATTGATGATTTCTACAGTCAAAACAACTTTGGTATGACAAAAAGCACATTTTTCTCCTTTTTTTGTTTTTTTGAAATGAAAAAGAAACAAAGGCGTCATGGCTTTAGCATATTGTGTTCCATATTACAATGCTACAAACAATCCATCCTATACAATGTATCCCATCTATCGTCATCGTGACTCGTACATGTGATAGGGTTCAAAAGGGTTGTTTTGTAGAGCTTCATGGCATGAGCAATATAGAACAACTCCAATAACAAGTATAAGCTTGCCCAATCAAAACAGTTCTTCAC
The DNA here is from genome assembly GCA_035668315.1 of Drosera spatulata. NCBI lineage: Eukaryota > Viridiplantae > Streptophyta > Magnoliopsida > Caryophyllales > Droseraceae > Drosera > Drosera spatulata. The sequence goes on along the minus strand of JAOVYX010016016.1, from coordinate 22,974 downwards.
TTAGAATACGAGATGAAAGGGAGAAAAAAAATAGAGGAATAATAGCGTTAGGTAAGAGAGGTTTAAAGGTTATGGTTACAACAACGAAGTCGTATCAATGATCTATGATGCATACTTCTCGGCCTTACCACTATCAAGTAGCTAGTAGCTTAAGCTTGATGTATTATAAGAGTCAAGCCTTATCACTGCCTCACTATCCCGTGTTTAATTTATTCCCCCCATGCATGCCTTTGCTGAAAATTTTAACCTAGCAATACTTCGGATGAAATTCTGCTGTGCAATCGAGCTAGGTTTTCTTCTTAGGCCATCTTTATTTCTAGGATGATACTTATATCTTTTTTTTTTTTTTTTGTTTTGAGTTAACATATTTTGCATAGTTCCTAAACATTCTTGTGTAAATTCCTTCACTAAGAAAAAGTAAATTTTTTTTATTCTAAGACATTTTCAAACAAAATAATTTTTTTAAACAAAATAAGACACAACAAAACACGACATGACAACATGACTCAACTAAAACAACTAAATAACATAACAGACTCAATAAATAAAGACTGACCATAGTTTTCAATTTTTAGTTTTCCTACCCCATACCAGAATTATACATTATCCTCAATGTGAAGATACTAAAACAAAAACATATGACAATACTCACAAAGCTGGGGTGGAGGTGGTGGATGCTACCTTTGAAGATTATTCTTCAGATTTTGCAAAGAAATACAGTTTTTTACAGTTTCGTGTTGCTGAGCCATAGAATTTTCATTCTCTTGATCTCTCTTTCTCTTCGTAGGCACACTTTTAGCTTTGATCTTCTTGGTTTGAAAGACTGAATCCTCGTTGTCTCTTGATTCATTATTCCGCTCCTTTTTACGACAAATCAAACCCATGTGTGGAAAGAGCCAAAATTCATTTGCCAAGAAAACTGCATAATGAATTTTGCAGGCAACACTAACAGTTTCCAGCGTTATCATGAAACAATAGCGAAAAACAATGATTATCATGTAGAAATTTACGAGAATTAGCAAGAAATTAATGTCGAAGTGTATCAGTCCAAATATGTCCTTCAGCACTCAAATTATGTCCAAAAGCAATAGCAATAGGTGTAATTAAACCTCTAAAAACTATTGGACCCTTCCCTTATATAACAAAATGATGCCAACCATGAGTTATGTATGATGCAAAATCAATATTCTTTTTATAATACATTGCCCGTAAAAGCATTATCTCCTTTTTTCTCAAATTCTCATGATGAAATCCCCAAAAAACTATATGACTCATTATTTGTTGAAGATATCAAAGAGTTGGATAGTGGATCAAGGAAGCTATAGCTGTTTTGTCATTAAAAGTTTCCCATTCTACTTACGAAAATTCCATTCTACTTTTTCAAAACTTGTGAAAATTCCATTCTACTTTTTCAGGTGGTTGTCTATCCCTTTTTATCTGAAACCCATAGAGTTCAGTTAGACCTTCAACAATAATGATGTGAGGAATATGGAAAAGTTGGAAAGAAGTGAAGCCATATACAGGATGCTCATTAGTTCAATGTTTATTTCCAGAGTGCTCAGAAATTCAAGCGTTAAACACTCATATGTTGAACATTTCTGACATGTGAAGTGACCCCATTCAGCATTTTAAGCATCAGTTCCACATCTTTGATCAAACCAAGATCAGTGATGCTTATAAATATACTCATAGTTTTCTAAGTTAATTTCCTTTGTTTAACATGTTTAGTGTTGTTTCCTACATGTTTTTAGTTTAGTTTAAGTTTCAAAGCATTGGTACTGATATTTGTTTGTTTTTAAGGTAAATTTGATCGAGAGGAGACTTTTGGTGGTTCGTGCAAATTGATGGATTCAAGACGAATGTGATGAAGTGTGATGATTTGATGATCTTTGAAGATGAATCCGATGATTATTGGAGATGCGAATTGCTTTAGATGATGACACTGATGTTCAAAGACGTGTGACGCTGTTTTGGAGCTAAACCAACGCGTTTGAGGATATTTTGAGTACGGATGATTCATATAAGTTCAACGACACATAGATGATGATTCGAGGCCATTTTGAAGGTGCAAATGATGTTATTTAAAGTGTTTTATGATTATATAAGGGCCACATGAGTTATATCATTGATCAAGACGAAGGTCGAGGAAAAAAAAAGACGTTTTCGGCTGTTTCAAGGTTGGTCACGACCTTGATGGGCTCTGTCACAACCGTGATCTTCGAAGAAAACACTCCAGAGAGCTTTTTGAGGATGGTCACGATCGTGACCATGCCTGTCATGATCGTGACAAAGGCAAAAACTTATCCAGAGAGCATAGCACGATTGTGACAGTGTCACGATCGTGAAGTGACTTATCTAAAAGATATTCACGAGATTTCGATGAGATTTTTAGCTTATTTTATAGGGTTTTTAGTGTTCCTATAAATATGAACCTTGTGTCTTCGTTTTTATAATAGATTTCAACCGTCTTTGACGGTGAAACTCTTTAGATTAGGTTACTTTTCTTACTTTCCTTCATTGCTTTGGGTTGGATCTTGGTGTTTTGCGTTTTGATTGTTGGATATTGCTATGGATCTTAGTCATTGGACTTCGGATCTTCATTTTTCATCTTTGTATTGTCTTCTATCCTTTCAATGTCTTTGACTGATAGCGATGATGCATTTGATGTCATGATTGTGATGATTTCGATGATTATGGTTGAGTAGTTGATTCGTAGGGATTGATTGATGTAGTTTGAGTTGAAGGATCATGTGATGTTATTGAATATCGAATAATTAGATTTGTATGATGATGAATGTTGACAAAGATTGGATTTTTATCATGGTTGATGCATGATTTCACCTAGATGGTTTATACCTCAACTATATCATGATTAACTCTATGATATCTTCTAACCTAGTCACATAGATGTTATTATAGGTTGATCTAACTAATGGTTCAATCTATATTGGTCATACTAAATTAGTTATAGACAAAGTTATCTTGCAATTGTTTATTTAGGATCTTTGACATGCGAATGAGTAGGCAAAACAATCCTGCTATTTTATTCATGTATGATATGTTTCTTGATTGATTCAATTATTTATTTTATATATTCATGTTATCATGATATATAGGAAAGATGATTAGTTTAATTATTCAAGCTATCTTGATAATTGAAATACTAGAGAACATGATTAACGGTATATCCTTTTTTACAACCAAACCATTCTGAATGACAAATCAATTTAAATATCATCCATGATTGATCCTTGTAATGAAAACGAAATTAATCTATTCTCTACACTTTTAATTAATTAGAGAACACCTATATCTATTCCATTGCATAGTAGTCAGAATTAGTAGTTTAATTAGACTTTAATTCATTTAGTTTACAAAACCCTCCAATCTTAATTTTCATAATTATAATAGTTCTTTGATGAAAAAGAGAATAAATAATATTACAACCATCCCTGTGGGTTCGACCCTTACTTCCACTACTGCATTAATTTTAATATTTTTATAGTATAAGTGAGTGTCTATAAATTCTAATTTGTAAGTCTTGTGACGGGCATGTAAAGTTTTGACGCCGTTGTCGGGGACGGTAACATTGTGTCAATATTTTATTTTATTTTTAGTCACTCAAAGTTCTATTATTTTTCTGAAATTATTTAATTTAACTATATTTTACATTCATTTTTTATTGTTAATTAAAAAATCAAAAGAAAAAAAAACTTTGGTGAGATTGTTGTCTTTGAGTTGATTTTAAATTGATTTTTACTATGACTTATAATTATTAATCTTATGGTAATATGAATAATCAATCTAATGATAATTCGACTTCTTCAAAGTTAGATAAAAAAAAATGAATTTATGTTATTTATAGGTCATGTGAAAATCAATTTAATTGGGAACATCACATAAACAATTGTCCAACTTTTTCATTACATAGATATTCTAACCAAAATTAATATGTTTTCACAACTTTCACAACCACAAAATCGATATAATGCTTATTATAACTCTTATACTGGTGGGTGGTTAGATCATCAAAAATTATTATGGGGGTTATCAAGATTTTATTCCTTCAATGTCAAATAATTCTTTTGACTTTTCACAAAGTTAGCCCTCAAGACCATACACTCAAGATTCAAATTCTATGTCTTTAGAAGAAATTTTTAAAACAATAGAGAGTAACCAACGCACTACTCATGAAAAAATTAGGATTTTGAGTGAAAAAACGGAAGCTAATAGGCTTAAGTTGCAAAGTTAAAATGACCAACTCAAATCTATACCAATACAAGAAGAAAGTCCAATTTTTACCAATATATTTAATGAATTTAAACAAATACAAAAGCAAAATTTATATTCACTACAAGAATTAACTAACTCAGTTGCCTCAAGTTCTATTTCTTTTTTTTTTTTAAATATCAATTTCTAACCATGAAAAATTGAAAAATCAAATTAATCAACTTATCCTTGAAATGAACCAATTAAAAACTCTAGTTTCCAATAAAAAGGAACATGAATTTGATTATATTGAAAATCCAAAGAATTCATTTTAAGTGAAGTGATGAAGACGCAATGGAATTAGAGAGTTTGAACAAGAGGCAACATTAGGAGATGAGTTGGACAAAGAATCATTTGAGCTAGAATTTGATGAACTGAGTGAAAAAGTTTTTGAATTTGAAGAGATAAGTGTGTGAATACAATTATGAAAATGAATATAGATCAATATAGATTTGATGGTCAATGTAATTCATTTGATGATGATTTTAGTGATTTAAAAAATCAAGAATTCTTGATAAGTATCCCTATGTAATTTTAATTACACAAAACTACCCCGACTATAATTTTATTCTCAAAAACTACCCATGATCAATTACAATCAATTGCAAGATCACTTTCCCAGATATAAAATTTAGGTTCCAAAATTCAAATTCATAAATAACCTAGTATTACATCATATCCACTCTTCTAACAAAGTTATCATCAATTACACAAGATATTGATTTTTCGAAAAAAATTCATTTTCAAATCCAAAGCATACCATCGTCGAACCTTGCTCACGTACTGCAACCACGTACTGCAACCATAAGCATAAGAACTCCTCGTTGACGTAGATCTCATTGGACTCGCTCACGTACTGCAATAAAAAAACTAACAACCCGTTGACGTAGACCCTGTTGGACTCGCTCACGTACTGCAACCATAAGCATAAAATCCCAACGTAGACCCCGTCGGACTAGCTCACGTACTGTAGAAATCTCGAGCATGATCCACCCGTTGGTGTAGTATACGTCTTCTGTCTTCTTCGACACCATTCACCCGTTCGCATGATAATTTCGCATCTATTATGCCATCATGGATAGCTTTGGCAACAATGTGCTCGAGGTATTGGTTATTGTTCAATCTCAGTTTCGTGGCGATGTCAGCGAGCGAGATACAAAAATAGGAGATGCTGATGTTCCTTAACCCGATCTTGATGACCCTATGCTTCAGCCGGACATTAAGGTTATCAGTATGATCCCTATTAAAGGTATCAACATGCCTCAGTGCAACTAGATCGAAGTCCTCCAAGTTACCAATCCGGATAGCCTAAGAATCCAACACCAAGAATAGAGATGCATTGCTACTCAATACAATGTCAAATCGCAGAGGGCTGAAGCTCACAATATTTACTGATGAAATTGATGGATGAAATTGATCATATATTGATCCATGGAGCCAAAAGAAAAAGAAAAAGGAATAAAAGATTGCTTCTATGGCAAATAACTCTCCTTTGGTATCTTCAAAAAGGGAAAGATAAAGATTTGAGTTAAAAAAAAAAAAAAAACCGATGAGAGATAGTGCCAGGGAAAAAAAATAGTGGGGTATCTCCTCGTCATTATTTTTACTAGGTTGTATCTCAGGGTAATTCTTCCTTTAGAAAAGGCGTTAAATGCTAGTGATAAAGTGGAGCAAGAAAATTTGTGCTTGAAATGTTCCTATTAATGTATTAAAAAATGATCAATCCTATTCAAAATTTTCATCTTCTAAAAAATCTTCTTATCTTAGATGTTTTTCATGATCGTAACGATGATTTTGAAACATCATACTTTAATTTATTTTCTTATGTATTAAACATTTCTAGAAATCTTATTTGGACTTTCTTGATAAATCATTCTGAGAAATTAAGACTTTTGAAAATAATCACATGCAAGAAGAAGATGGTTTTAACTTGGCTTCCGTAGCATTTCAAATAACATTTAAGAGCCAGACTGTAGGCTCTAAATCGAGCGCTTCTTGGAAGGCAACCCATGTTTTTTGTATCCTTTTAGGTGCAATAAGTTGGTTTAGTTTTTAGTTTAGGAGTTTGTTTTATTTATAATTGTTGAGTCAAACCCATGATGTATAGAAATTGAGTGATAGACAAACTCTAGTCTTAGAATGTCCCAGTATGTACCAAGGCTGAGACTGGTCTGCTAGAAAAATGAGCCTGTAATGGGTGCACAGCAAGGCTCGTTCAGAAAGGGATGCAGTAAGGCTGGTTTAGAGAGGAACGCAGTAAACCTGGTTCAGAGGAATGCAACAAGGCTTGCAACATTGAGGTCATTAGTAAAGAGACTATAAGGGTTGGGTATTTGGGCTTCTACAATAAGGAATGGTTGATCCTGGATTGCTTCTCGTTAATGAAGGTTACTGGAGTAAGGCTGAGGACAGTAAGGCTGAGGTCAACCGAAGGGTTCAGATGAAAGGAAGGTTGATCCTCAATTGCTTCTATGAGGTTACCGCAACAAGGCTGGGTTCTATAGAAGGGTTCAGATGAAGTCAGAGGTCACGGGTTGCCTTTTGTGCTGTGTCAGCGTACTTCTCTGCATCAACACCAGAGGTCACGTGTCTGTGAATATGGTGTCATGATGACATGAAAGTGACATTTTCATGAAAGGATGAGTTCAACATGGTAAAAAATTTGGGGTTGCCTATAAATAAAGAGGCAATGCTTAAGATTTTGGGATCATTGAATTGTTGAATCTCTTTTGCTCTGAAAAGACAAGTGTAGTAAGGTTTCAAGTGAGCTGAGAAAGAAGTTGATTGTTGAAGATCAGAGCCAACTATTGAAGACAAACTATTCCAAGAGGCTGTTCAGAGTCCTGTTGAGGAGAAGGAAAGATCTTGTAATCAGTTTGTATTGTCAATTTCTAGTTGCATAGTGATAGGTTGATTATGAGCCTAAAACAATCACTCGTAGTGCTATACTCTTGATTTATCACACTAATAATCAAGGAAAGACTTGAATAAGGATATCCGTATTTTAGCTATATACTCTAACCAGTATAAAAACGTTTGTGTTTTAACTTTGCTGCTTTCATTACATTTAACCCTACTGCTAATCAACTTCAAACAAAAGAAAGTTAAATGGAACTAACGTTACTACAGTAAGGTTCCGTATTATTGCGATAAGCTTAGAACAACTCTATCGCCCAACGAACCTTTGTTAGTTTGACAATAAAGTTCGAAAAAGAGAGAATATTCACCTTATCTCCTCTAGTCTCATAGCAAGCTATCTCGGGACTTTTAATTGGTATTAGAGCTAACCTTTCTAAGCCCAACAGCTTTTGGAAAAGAACATTTGGTTTCTAAGCTATCTTCTCTACTTTGGTTTCAAACATGCCAGGTGCAAGTAAGTGTTCATCCCATACGACATCCGTCACTGTTCAAGGATCACAAGTTCAATCATTAGATGGCCAGGATGATGTTTCATTTTGATCAAGCCAATGAGAGAATGAGAAGGATTGTCCTTGATGGGAGATTTATCCCTATGGGTCCTTCTATGGATCCAAACGATACTGAGAAACTTGTCCACAAAGAGGAAAAAGATTTCTTTGAGGAGGACAGGGAACTCATTCAGGTTGACAGACATGCCTTACTGATTATTGTGAAATCCCTAAGTAGTGATATGCTTGAACTAGTAATACATTGCAAATTTACAAAGGAGGCATGCGACGCCTTGATACTGAGAAACGATGGCACGGATGAAATCCATGAAAACAAGCTGAATCTTCATATTCAGCAATGTGAGCTTATAAAGATGAATGAAAATGAGACACTGATAGAGTTCTTTCAATGATTCAATATTCTTGTCAACACTTTGAGGGAGCTTGGGGAGAACATTTCTCGTCAAAAGGTTAACTTGAAGTTCCTAAGATGTCTCACCCTTGAGTGGGACACCAAGGTTAATGCAATAAGGAGTCCAGGAAAATGGACCAAACCACTCTCTCTAATCTTTATGCTGTCTTGCAGACTTACAATTTGGTGAATGAGAAGAGAAAGAATCAAGTGATGGACCAAAACAAAAAGCACATCTCCCTCAAAGCTCAAATCAAAAGTTCAAAGGAAAGGGTTGCCGTCGAAGAGTCCTTTGACTCACAATCAGAGGCCTCAAGTGAGGAGTTAGCCATGCTAAGCAAACGACTCAGAAAATATTTCAAAAATATAGGAAGGCACAACAAAGACTCTCCTACACCAAGAGAGTCTGAGCTCACATGCTACAACTGCGGTAAGGTAGGGCACTTTGATCCTCAGTACAGGAAACCAGCCAATAGCTCTGCTACAAAGAATAAATCAGAGTAGCAACCTCAAAGAAGGTCCTCCAGAAAAGGGAAGGCTCTGACTGCAAAAACATAGAGCGACACAGAGTCAGACGATGATGATGCACCCTTAGATGCCCCCTCTAGAGCTCAAAAGCCACTCATGTGCCTCATGGCTTGAAATAATTATGAGGTATATGACCTTGACATTGATACCATCTCAAAAGAATAAATGAAGGAAATCATTCTTGAACTCACTGAGAAAACTTACAACTTGAATTGAAACTTCAAGGTTCTCATGGAGGAGAGAAGCAGATTAGGTGATAAGCTTACAATAGCCAATAAAAAGTCTACTGAAGTTGACAAGCTCAAACTCCACTCTGAAAGAGTCCAAAAGGAACTTAAGTCTACCTCTGGACTTCTTGATATCACTAAAGCTGAGGTGATCCACCTAAGGATTGAGAATAGGGAACTCAAGCTTCAAGTTGACAAGTGGAATGGAAGAACAAAGGATTTCAAGGAAATCCATTTTGTTCAAGCCAAAAACAATAGAGCTGGTTTGGGCTCTTGCAGTAAAGGTGAGACTTCTGCGAAGGCTCAATCCACCAAACCATCCTCTAGTAGTAAGGTTGAGACTCCAAAAGGGTCTCAACATTTCCGATCTCCTTCTGATAAGGTGATGGGTAACCCCATTCCACCTAAAACCAAGAAGGAAAAGAAGTCCGCTTCTACAATTCATTTAAAGCACACTTCTGTAGAAGGACAGAAGACGAGTTCCAACTCTGCTGCCCAAGTGAAGCAGAAGAGCGCTGAAGAGACTAAGCAGAAGAGGCCAAGTAGAAGAAAGGACTCTCAACTTTCCTCATAACCCCCCTCTTCCACTTGTGTATGCTATCCTCCCATAGAAGTATGGAATCAACCTTTTCCACACCCTAACTTGTGGCCAACATTAATTCCTTACCCTACTGTACCATGGGAGAGATGGTACTCTACTACACCTCCGATACAACAGGGTGAACTCTTCTGCACTATTCTAAGCAGAAGAGTTCACTAGCCACAGCACAAATGACCAAAGGTTTTGGGTTACAAATATGACAAGGAAGGTCATAAGACCTATCACTGCACTACCCCAAGAAATCAACCAACTAGTTAGGATCAAATCTTGGGGACTGATGATCTAGCTGAAATATCTTACAGGAGCATTATAATCTAACACATGATATCTGGATAGTGGATGCTCAAGGCATATGACCGGATGCAAGGCCTTACTGTTAGACTTCATAGAAGAAGATAGTCCCCAAGTAATCTTTGGTGTCAGTAAGGTAGGTAAGACTAAAAGCTATGGAACCCTTGGTACAGGTTCACTAGTTTTAAGCAGGTGGCCTATGTTGAAGGACTTGGTCATAATCTATTATCCATAAGTCAATTGTGTGACAAGGGTTATGATGCAAACTTCACCAAAGGCCTATGAAGTAAGGGACCTCAAAAGAATGAGGTTAAGCTGATTGGGAGAAGACATGGCAATGTTTACATTGTGGATTTCATGAACTCTTCACCTAAAGGCAGCTCTTGCTTCTATACAAATGAAACAGAAAAGGCGCCATGGCTCTGGCATAAGAGACTAGCACATTTAAACTTTAAAAATCTTTCAAAACTTACCTCTCAAGACTTAGCTAGAGGCCTACCAAAAGCTAAGTTTTGTAAGGACAAGTTATGTGCCTCTTGCCAACATAAAAAGAAAACAAAGGCAAGATTTAAAAGCATCAATGCTGATAAAAAAGTAAGGGCACTACAGCTACTGCACATGGATCTGTTTGGTCCAGCAGAGATTGAAAGTCTGAGTAGGAAGAAACACACATTAGTCGTTGTAAATGATTGCTCAAGGTACACATGGGTATTCTTCCCACACAAGAAAATTGACATATGTGATGTGTTAACAAGACATCTCAGACAAATTTCAACCGAAAAGGGTCTAGAAGTTGTTGCAATACGAAGTGATCATGGAACTGAGTTTGATCAGTATAGTTTTGATCAGTATTGCAATGATAATGGAATTAGACATAACTTTTCTGCACCTAGAACATCACAACAAAATGGGATTATAGAAAGAAAGAATAAGACCCTAATAGAAGCTGCTAGGACAATGCTGCATGACTCTAAGTTAGCTAAATATTATTGGTCTGAGATAGTAAACACAGCATGTTATGTTGTAAATAGAGGCCTTGTACACAAATTATACAACAAGACTCCATATGAGCTGTATAAGCAAAAGGTCCTTTCCATAAGTTATTTTCATGTCTTTGGAAGTAGATGTTATATTTATATTTATGAGAAAATTTATACTGAAAAATTTGGGTCAAAGGTAGATGATGGGATCTTTCTAGGATACTCTTCTGTCAGTAAGGCTTTTAGAGCGTTAAATCTAAGAACTAACACAATTGAAGAAACTATTGATGTTTCCTTTGATGAGTCTGACCCTATAGACATACAGGAAAAGAATGAGGACGATGCAATTGTGTATGTTGATGTGAATGCTGAACAGATTACAGAAGAGTAACACAAAACAAAGGAAACCACAGAAAAGCCTCCTACAATAGGGTCTCCACAGGCTGCAGAAGAGTTGCCTACAGTAGAGCCTCAACAGGCTGTAGAAGAGTTACCTGTAGTAGAGACTCTACAACAAGCTCTCGATGACGGAAGAAAAAGGAGACAATGGACAAAAGATCATCCACCTGATAATATCATAGGTAATGCAAATGATCCAGTTAGGACTTGAAGGGCTACTGCTTAGGAATGCCTTTCTGGATGCTTTATCTCAGAGGTAGAGCCTAAGAAGATTGAAGAAGCCCTTAAGGATAGTGACTAGATCAATGTAATACCAGAGGAACTCAATGAGATTAAGAGAAATGAGGTATGGCATCTAGTTTCTAGACCTAAGAATTATCTTGTTATAGGATACAAATGAGTCCTTAGAAACAAAAGTGATGAAAATGGGACTATAGTTAGGAACAAGGCTAGACTTGTTGCTAAGGGATATTCACAAGAGGAAGGTATCCATTTCGATGAAACCTTTGCTCCTGTGGCTAGACTTCAAGTTATAAGAATGTTCTTAGCATATGCTGCATATATGAACTTTAAGGTATATCAAATGGATGTCAAAAGTACATTCCTAAATGGAAAATTATATGATGAGGTATGTGTAGAACAACCACCAGGTTTTGAGGACTGTAAGTATCCAGAGTATGTGTAAAGGCTTGACAAGGCCCTGTATGGATTGAAACAAGCTCCAAAAGCTTGGTATGAATCCTTGTCAAGTTTTCTCATTGATCACGGCTTTAAGAGAGGAAAAGTAGACACAATCCTTTTCATCTAACGTCACAAGGATCATATTTTATTGCTCCAAATATATTTTGATAATATCATTTTTGGAAGTACGGATGAGAAATTGTCTGATAGATTTTTCAAGCTCATGAAATCTAAGTTTCAGATGAGTCTCATGGGTGAGCTCAAGTACTTCCTGGGTCTTCACGTACAGCAAGGTAATAAAGATACTTTTATAAGCCAATCTAAGTACCTTAGGAATATGATCAAAAAGTTTGGTATGGAGAGTGCCTCAACAATGAAGACCTCAATAAGCTCAATAATCAAATTAGACAAGGATAAGTCTGGAACATCAGTTGATCCGAAGTTGTACAGGGGCATCATAAGATCTTTGTTATACCTTACTACTAGTAGGTCTCATATCCTATACTCTTGTGTGTTTATATGTTAGGTACCAATCCAGTTCTAAGGAATCACACCTTACTGCAGTCAAGAGAATCGTGAGATATCTCAAAGGACTCCTGACTTAGGGTTGTGGTATCCTAAGGAATCTGGGTTACAACTAATGGGTTTCTCAGATGCTGACTTTACAGGTTGTCGAATAGACAGGAAAAGCACAAGTTGATCATGTCATTACCTTTGTTCAAGATTAGTCTCATGGTTCAGTAAGAAACAGTCAAATGTTTCAACCTCTACTGCAGAAGTAGAATATGTTGCTGCAGCAAGTTGCGTTGCACAGATCCTATGGATGAAGTCATAAGTTCTTGACTATGGGCTAAGCATCTCTAAACCTCCTATCCATTGTGATAACACTTCTGCGATTGTAATATCTGAAAATCATGTGTTTCATTCTATGATAAAACACATAGATATAAGATATAAGCTATCATTTCATTAAATATCATGTGTAGAAAGGGAATGCGAAACTAGAATTTATTCCTACTGACAATCAAGTTACGGATGTATTCACAAAACCTTTAGATGAGTCCAAATTCATTTATTTTAGGGGAGAATTAGGTATGCTAGACCTAAATACCTAAAGCAATTAACTCTGAGATTGCATGTTTTTGTGAACAAAGGTTTTAGGCTACTGCAGAAAGGTTTAAACCTTACTGCAATAATGCTTGGACAGCTACCTTGCTGGGGGAATGCTTAAGCCCTACCGTAGTAAGATACATGGAACCAATGTACTGAACGGTAACATCATAATTATGCTGCTTCTCAATAATGGCTAATTTATGGCCACACATCACGTCCAACCGTTTCATCTTCTAATACAAATTGCATTACTTTCTTATAAATAAGGATTCAGGAGGGTCATCACTCTTCACATCTACCCTTCTGCAAACACATTCTTCACCCCAAAATTCTTCAAACTCCCCAAACTTTCACCTTGTCATCTGACTCATCTGGAACAAAGTTTCATATCGAGTCCATTCCAGGTTCCAAATCACCTAACCCTGCTGGTGACGAATCACATAAATCGTCAACCCTTTCTTCTTTGCAGGAAGGGATCTCCTCTTGGAACACACCGCTATTTGGCTTTAGGTTACTGTAAAAAGGTTTAAACCTTATTGCAGTAATTCTTGGACAGCTACCTTGTTGCGGTAATGCTTAAGCCCTACTGCAGTAAGATGCATGGAACCAGTGTACTGAATGGTCACATCATAATTACGCTGCTTCCCAGTAATGGCTAATTTATTGCCACACATCATGTCCAACCGTTTCTTCTCCCAATATAAGTTACATTATTTTTTTTTTTATAAAAAGGGATTCAGGAGGATCATCACTCTTCACAACTACCCTTCTGCAAACATATTCTTTGCCCCAAAATGCTTCAAACTCCCCACACTTTCACCATGTCATCTGACTCATCTGGAACCAAGTTCCAGATCGAGTCAGTTCTAGGTTTCAAATCACCTAATCCTGCTGGTGACTATATCACAAAAATTGTCAACCCTTTCTTCTTCGTAGGAAGGGATCTCCTCTTGAAACACAAAGGACTTCTATGCCCAATGATAAAGCAGTATGATAATGATGAAGCAGATCAAAAACATGGAAAGCCAAGGCAGACTCTCAATTAGATCAATGATCTACCAAATAATTGGAGGCAAAGGAAACATGCTCAAGAATCAACATTCTTTACTTCCTTTAACCTTCAGATTACCACACAAGCTATCCTATGGCGAATGAAATTATTTGAAGAGATCAAGTTCAAGTGTTAAATATGGGGATCCTGTGGGATGTAGCAAGTCTTATGTACCTGAAGCTGTTATCAAGAATACAGATGCATAATGCTCATGATGAGGAATTTGATAGTAGCAAGGATCAATTAGGGAAACTTGGCATAAACTCTGATGTCTGGGGCATTCACAGAAAGGTGCATGCTGGAGAACTGAGCAACGAGTCAAGATTCTCAAAGGAGCAGTTCCAGGATGCTATAAAAGTAGCATGTTTATGACTTTAGAGTTTCAAGTCTCATAGGGGGATGCAGGAAGAAATGCAAGGTCGATCTGCAGATGACATACCATTGTAGCAAGGTTCAAGCAATACTGCATCAACTAAGGGGGAGAGTCTGTTGCACACAAATCCTTCACTGATGATAGCAAACAGAGGGAGAGTCCAACAACAAGTGCTAAGGGGGAGATACAACGTTGACCCTACTGCTCCAACGAGACAAAAATAGCAGAGCACTAGGCCGGGCTAATATGAATGTCTCAAAACCTTTGTAATTTTTCCTTTTTCAAAGAGATGTATTCTTTTATGAATATAAAAGAAAAAAGTTGAGTTTATCTTCTTGCTACTTAGATAGAGTTTGCTATCATCAATTTAGGGGAAGACTGTTCAGTCAAACCCATGATTTATAGAAATTGAGTGATAGACAAAATCTAGTCTTAGAATGTCCAGTATGTACCAAGGCTGAGGGTGGTCTGCTAGGAAAATGAGCATGAATGGATACGCAGTAAGGCTGGTTCAAGAATGCAGCAAGGCTTGTACAGAGAGGATTACAGTAAGACTGGTTCAAAGAAATGCAGCAAGGCTGGCAACATTCAGGTCATGATTAAAGAGAGTAAGGGTTGGGCATTTGGATTTCTGCAGCAAGGAATGTTTGATCCTAGATTGCTTCTCATTAACGAAGGTTACTGCAGCAAGGTTGGGAACAATATAGCTGAGGTCAACAGAAAGGTACAGATGAAAGGAAGGTTGATCCCGAATTTCTTCTTCAAGGTTACTATAGCAAGGTTGGGGAGCAGCAAAGCTGGGTTCTACAAAAAGGTTTAGATGAAGTCAGAGATCAAAGGTTGCCTTTTATGCTGTGTTAGCGTACTTCTTTACTTCAACACTAGAGGTCACGGGTCGGTGAACATGGTGCCAGGATGGAATGAAAGTGACCTCTTCCAGAAAGGACGAGTTCAACAACGGCTAGAAATTTCGGGTTGCTTATAAATACAGAGGCAATGCCCAAGATTTTGGGACCTTTCAATTGCTGAATCTCCTTTGCTTTGAAAATACAAGTGTAGTAAGGTTTCAAGTGAGCTGAGAAAGAAGTTGATAGCTGAAGATCTGAGCCAGCTATTGAAGACAAAGTTGAATAGCACTAGTGGTAGACACACGATTCCAAGAGGCTGTTCTGAGTCCTATTGAGGAGAAGGAAAGACCTTGTAATCAGTTTGTATTGTCATTTACTAACTGTAAAGTGACAAGTTGATTATGAGCCTAAAATAATCACACGTAGTGCTATCCTCTTGATTTATCACACTGATTATCAAAGAAAGACTGGAGTAAGGGATATCCGTATTTTAGCTATATACTCTAACTAGTATAAAACTTTGTGTTTTAAGTTTGCTGCTTTCATTATATTTAACCCTATTGCTAATCAACTTCAACCAACAGAAAGCAAAAAGGAACTAACGTTACTGTAGTAAGGTTCCGTATTATTGCGATAAGCTTAGAAGAACTCTACCGCCCAACGAACCTTTGTTAGTTTGACAATAAAGCTCGAAAAAGAAAGACTATTCACCTCCCCCTCACTAATCTCACAGCAAGCTATCTCAAGACTTTCAATAATAAATTCGTCGGTCATGTTATATCTACGTAATCTTTTCGAACAAGTTCATAATTGACATATATTAAGTGTTTCAAATGAGTTATATGCATTACGGATCGTGTCGTCGTGTTTAGGAGCTTAAACGTTTATTTCCTGGACTGTCACGACCACGATGCCTCTTCAGCTATTCCATAAAGCAATTTTTCATCCCCAATTTGTCTTGTTTTGCATGCTATTAATTCAAATCATCAATTCTTTCATTTAAAATGACAAAAAATGCTAGATTTTTGCTATGAAAATTGCTTAATTTAATGTGCTATGGAATGTTTGATTGTTACATGATATTTGTCACTCGATGCTTTGATGTGTTTTGTGAGAATGTGTGGAGGATAAATACTTAAATCATAGTTATTCTTTTACAAGCATATTGAGCACAACCTAGTATGGAGCAAGACTAGTGTATTTGGATGAAAAACAACAACTATCAACGAAATTTCACCTTTACCAAGTGAGTTTCTATTTTATTTTCATGTCCTTATTGCAGTTCATTTCTTATTTATAAACATTGAGAATAATGTTAAGTTTGGCTTTGGGGGATAGATGGGTGAGTAGGGTCTTTTCTTTTCTTTTGTTTCATTTTTTATTAAAATTTTTGCAAAGTTGATTGAAAAAAAAAATGGAAAAATGTGAAAAAGAAATTATCTTCTGAGTCATTTGTTTTAAAATCCATGACTTGAGCAATGTAATATGATATTGTTTATGCTTTTAAAGACTAGTATATGTAGTTTGAATATCATTCTAAGAAAGTCGTAAGTCCTTGCTAACGTCGTTCTATTACTTTCCTATGATGTGACTCTTTTATGTGTAGATAGCGCTTAAGTGATGACTTGAACTGTAAATAGACATTTGTAAAACTCCATGTTTCCCTTTTCCTGCCATCTATCACTATATCCACCGATTATAGGGGTGCCACAGTGTCAATTAAAAAAAAGGTTTTTGTTTATAAAGCATCCGTCTTTTATGGTGACCCTTATGTTATTTTTTGTTAGTGGAGAATACTCTAGACCTATTTGTAAAAAAACAAAAACAGTTGAAAATAATGTAAAGAAAAAGATTGCCAAAGCAATTCAAAACAAGCACAAATCTTCAAAAGTGTCATGTCCCATACCTCGATAATCAAAACTACCATGTATTTTCTAGATAAAATCGGGGGCATGGTATTCAATAAGATGAGCTTGAGAAAAAAAAAACATCAGATTCCCCTTTTATACCATCTTATCATTATATCCAATCATAGGGGAAGGATGGTGTTTGAAAAAAAAAAAAAAAGATACATATCCTATAGGAAATTTAGACCTTCTTTGAGATCTCGGTGGTTTGAAAATGACCCATGTTGGACGCATTTCTGACGGTAAGAAAGTAATGGGGTGGAATAAAATGAATTTCAAAAATGTATTGTCTTGCTACACCTCAAGAATATCTACTAAGTGTAAAGGACCATGAGAGGGGAAGAGTTGAGGGGTAATCTATGTGGTGGGAATAGGAATGATGAGCGACTTTGTGGCGAATGCTTCTTCGACATATGTTTAGTGTAACTGATTGTTTGGCATACTGATTACTTTATTGCTCAGCTATGGTTTTTTTTATTTAATTGTTTTTCAAAGATTTCATTTGTGTCTATATTTTCTCTACTTTTAGTTTTTCTTAGGGACAAGCAAAAGTTTGGCTTGGGGGAGTTTGATGCCGATGAATATACTCATAGTTTTCTAAGTTAATTTCTTTTGTTTAACATATTTAGTGTTGTTTCCTACATGTTTTCAGTTTAGTTTTAGTTTTGGAGCGTTGGTACCGCTATTTGCTTGTTTTTATTGTAGATTTGATCGAGAGAAGCGATTTTTGATGATTTGTGCAAATGGATGGAAAAGGCTTGAAGATGAATGTGACCAAGTGAGATGATCTTTAAAGATGATTTCGTAATTTTTGAAGATGTTCATGTGCGTTAGATGATGGCACTGATGTTCAAAGATGTTTGGAGCTGTTTTGGAGATAAACGACGTGTTTGAGGCTATTTTGAGTATGGATGATTCTGGAAAGTTTAACGACACATAGATGATGATTCGAGGCCATTTTGAATGCGCAAATGATTTCATTTGAAGCGTTTTATGATGATATAAACGCTACATAAGGTATATCATTGATCAAGATGAAGTTCGACGCCAAAAAATGACAGTTTTGGTTGTTTCAAGGTTGGTTACTACCGTGACGGGCTTTGTCACGTTTCAAGAAAACACTCTAGAGAGCTTTTTGAGGATGGTCACGATCGTGACCATGCTTGTGACGAAGGCCAAAAATTATCCAGGGAGCATTTCACGATGGTCACAATTGTGACGGCCCCTTATGATCGTGGTGTGACTTATGAGGAAGATATTCACAAGATTTTGACGAGATTTTTAGCACATTTTCTCAGGTTTTTAGTTTTCCTATAAATGTGGACCTTATGTCTACGTTTTTATCATAGATTTCATTCGTCTTTGACGATGAAACTCTTTAGATTAGGTTACTTTTCATACTTTATTTCATTACGTTGGGTTGGATCTTGGTGTTCGGCGTTTCAATTGTTGGATATTGCTACGTATCCTATTCATTGGACATCGGATCTTCGTTTTTCATCTCTGTATTGTCTTCTATCCTTTCAACGTCTTTGATTTGATGGTGATGATGCATATGATGATTGTGATTGTGATGATTTACACGATTATGGTTAAGTAGTTGATTCATAGGGATTGATTAATGTTATTGAATAAACCCCCTCAACTATGAGCTGGGAGCACTTAACCCCCTTCAACTATGAAAATGTGCATTTAACACTTGACATAGATAACCCTCCAGGATCTTGTTCCTTAACTCTTCTTACCTTACTCGTGTTTTCATCAAATCAAAATGTTATGGCGCTAACGTTTTCATGAGTGTTTAAAGGTTGAGAAGGAAGTTGGTTTGACACTTGAGATTTCAATTTGTTCACATCTTGAACAAGTTGCCTCACTTGATTTTCAGCATAAACAATGCTTGAACGAATTTCTTTTTGAAACCTTGTCGACTTTTTACACATAGCTTTAACAAGTTCCTTTAGAGATTGTTCATTATGTTTTGAGGACTTTGATTCTAGACAAATCCAGGTGGAGGATTGTTTACATTGGTAGGATGAAAATTCTGATTATCATTACTCCATCTAAAATTTAGATGCTACACCACCCTTCATTATAATACATATTTTGGCAATTTCCTTGTCTGGGAGGACCAGAAAAATTGACAATTGCATTAGTTTGCTCAATGTCACAAAGAGTAAGGGCATATAACGTAGGATGCAGGAATAGAACAAAGTCCATAGACATTTGCTTGTGCAATATTATTTTTGTTTTAGACCACCATAGTGAGAAAATTTATTAGAAGATCAAGCTTTTGGTCAGCAAAATTGGAAAAGGATGACATTTCATGGACATCGCGAGAGAAATCATCATCACGACTGAAGTCTTAAGAATTAGCAGTCATTTTTTCAAGAATTTGTCGAGCAACTCATGGTTGGTTATCATGAAGATCGCCACCACATGCTCCATCAACCAAGACACGGTCTATAATTGAAAGATCTTGATAAAAATATCGAATTAGAAGATTTTCAAAAAAAACTGATGATTGGGACAACTTGAGACTAGACGTTTGACATGTTCCAAATATTCGTGTAATAACTCTCCCTTTTTCTGTCTAATAGAACAAATTTGCTACTGAATTATTGTGATTTTAGAGGTGAAAAAATATTTATCAAGAAATAGAGATTGTATTTGTCCCAATTATTTATGGTTCCCTTTGGTAAGTCATAAAGCCAGTTTTTATCTCCATCTTACACTAAATAGAAAGGCTCTAAGATTAATGACTTCAATATTTATCCCATCTAATTTCATATTCGCACAAATGACCCTAAATTCGTTCAAATGCCTATGAGGATCTTCGTCCGACAAACATGAAACGTGGATAATTTTTGTAAAAATCTAGAATTGAGTTTGAAGTTTACTTGTATATCGGGAAGCAAAATACACAAAGGAAGTTCATTGCTATCATCATATTATGCTAATTATCTAAGTGTACGGTCATCAACTTGAGGGTTTTGGGCATTTTGAGCATCTTGCATGTTTTGCACATGTTGAGTAGCATTCCAAGGTTCAACCATATTCAAATTTGGAAAGATCTCACCAATATGACGATTCGGAGCCTCTGATGATGATGATGCTTCATCTCATACTCTCAGTGGGCTTGGATGCTCAAATCTTAGTAGTTTTAACTTGCGAACGATATTCTGAACTTTATCTCCTTTTATTTGTTAGCTCCCTAATAAACAAAAACAAAACAAATAGAGAAAAAAATATAAGATAAAACAATTCACATTGTTCCCGGACAACGACGCCAAAATTTATTGCCATCCATCGCAAGATGTATAAATTGAAATAAATCACACTACTCGCTCAATACAATTGTATAAAAATATAGTAGTGATGAGTACTGATCGATCCGACAAAGATCAACCTTTTCAGATTTTGTGAACTAAATCGATGATCTATCAATTTTCTATAATTTTTTTTGGGGGGGGGGGAGTGGGGTTGTCGTTGAAAAGAATAAAAATATAAAGGCTAAATTAACTAAAGAAGTTTTGGTTTTAGTTCAATCAAGAGAGTTTTACCGAAGTGGATAAAGTGCATGGCATATGTGATTCGTGATTGTCATTAATCTTGGATTTTAATCAAGGACTAACATGTTCATTTATGATAGGTGCCGTAATTAATAACAAAAAATAAGAGTTGTCAACCATAAATTGTTTGTTACCATTAAGCATGACATAAACGAACTACCATAATCACTCTATGTCAAAACAAGAATATATCATTGAGTAGATATGTTGCATTACGAATAATTTTTTTAACACCTCATGACATTATCCTAAAAAATATTAGTGTTATATCATTTTTATGATCATACGTACATAGATTTATCAAATAAGAATGCCTTAATCTATGATTTGCTACTAACATTAGTCAAACAAGAATGACTAACTGCTCATATACGTAATCTATGTAATAAGGTGATCAGTCTAACTACATAGAGTTGGTAATTGAAGACAATTAAACATATAAACATAATACCATTGGAGATGAACACAAAAGTATGAAGATCAATAAACAAGCCTCATAAAATCCATGAAAGAGATCCAATCACTTTACCACACTGGAGGTTTACACTACGACAGTCATGACTAGTAATGAAAGATACATCAAACGCTCAATGAAAGTCATTACTAAACAAACTAGATGAAGAGAACAAACCCTAGACCAATAATAATTGGTCTAAAACCAATTGATGCTGATCTCCACAAAGATCGAATAAACGATTATGTGTATATCGGTATCATCCTTGGTAATCCTTTTGTCCATCGTATGAAAGATAGAAGACCGAAGTTGTGACGACGACCCTTGCTCTGATGAAAATCTGTGAATCGAACGTCCCCTTCTAAAAATAGATCGTGGGTATATATAGGAGAATGAAAAATAACAAACTTCCTTTAAAATAGCTAGATAAGATAAGTAGGTCGGGGAAGGTGCATGGCAGACACGACCTGTGCCACCCAGCACGGCTCGTGCGCCTCTGCACATCAAGACTACTACGCCGTGCTCAGTGACATCCAGTTCCTCATTTGCATAGCCCATGCACACTATGCACGGCCGTGCTCTTCAGCTGATCAACAAACATAGTCGTTTTAACTCCAAATCAACCATAAACACATCCCAATCCTTTGAAATCATCAAGAAACTCCAGAAAATAGCTACGAAAACCTTCACAAGCATCTCACCATCCACAAATTCTTCAAACTCAACATAACTGCAATGGTAACAAGAACTACGGCAGTATTGACGCTCTAAATAATAAGAAAAACTAAAATGACTCAAACTAACAAGAAAACTGACACAAACAAGCAACTTTGACTTAGAAAATGATTCATGTTTACACACACATCACCGATGCCTTCATGAATTTCTGTAAAGAGTTTGTGCTTCCTATGTTTTTCTACTTCTAGCTCTGCGTGAGGCCTTGTAGTAGATCATGGAAATTTTCTTTGTTCCAAGCATGCATGTCATGAAGATCCTGTTCTAAATTGAGGAGCCTTTGATCAAATGAGGAAGGATCTTTCTCGGTTTCTGATTCCTTGAGCTTTTCTCGTAGACCTATGATGATTTTAGGCTGCTTGGGAGAAATTGACCTCTTTGCTTCTTCGAAAGCCTCCCTAAGACTTCGTGGGATAGTCTTTGGAGTCATCTCCACGCTTGTTGTGGAGCAATGTGGTAGGGCATCAGCGAAGTTGACTTAAGTTGGGTCTTCAGTGGAAGCTTGAATGCCAAAGCTTGATATTAGTGTAAATGTTAAGTTGAGTGGAGAAACTTCTTGCTTTGCTGCGTGCTGATGTGACTGTTCTCCTTTAGAGATTGGAGGAGATGAGGATCAATCTCCTTCATTGTCATTGGCCCCGAAGTTGGCTTCTATACTACATCAGACACAGTACACCCATCTTGTACCGGAGTGGGAGCTTGTGTGTTATTGAACATTCATGTGTATACTGGGAAATTGTTGAACATGAATGTTTGCACTGCATAATCTTAGTTTTGATGATAGCAAACTTCATTTCCCACAAGATGCCTTCATGTATTTTGTGGAAGTATTACAGGTTGATGAACAGGTGTAATCACTTACACTGGATATTTTACAAGGATGATTTAAAGTCTCTGGATGAAGGAGCTTTAGGAACAAGGATACAAGTGAAGTGTTTGGGACATATCAAGCCTTTGAAAGCAATTAGAGCTGCAATGAGTCTTGATGTAATTCAAATGTGTAGTCCAAATATAAAAGTATGGCAATCTAGTAATCCTTAAGTGTTTTTTTTTTTTTTTTGATGACGAGGGTGTCTGGGCCAGCTCGTGCGCACCTCAACTAATCCCCCAGACATTGACAAGCCCCCCC